>JBBPNN010000551.1:0-20860 GCA_038090935.1 Hortiboletus campestris | reverse complement strand
TTCACAAGGGCTTATAATCTCATGCCAGACCTTGACCAGGCCTACTTTACTGTGTGGCGTGGATCACTTTCGTCACGTCACATAAGTGATTATCGCGCTAGAGAGGCGGACGTGATGAGCTTCCCAATGGGATGACATTTCACGCATGTAGTGGCACATAAAGACGCTCTCAACATATGGATCACACCGACTTGTCTTCTTCGACGAATCAAACATGGATTACCAAATACTTATTCGACTATACGATCGTGCGCCTGTAGGTGTGTGAGCAGCTGGGTCCGTGATGCACTGACATGGGGGGTGCTGGTTCATCATTCCTACCTCACTACTACATCAAGCTCACCAGCAGCCGCGCTGTCATCAGACAAGTCAGCATCGCTGCCAGTGAGTTCATGACCCCCTTCCAGTGCACAACGTAGATGGTTGGGATGAGATTGCAAACCAAACAAGAGGGATAAATAAGTGGTAACAAGCGAGATGTGAGTACTGTATAAACACGTATTTAAAAGGGGAGAAGGTTGCCTGCGCCGCGCAGGGCGATTTGCCCACCGAAACGAAGCGTCTGTGTACCCCCAGGAAAGTATGCGAGTACGTAGGCCACCAGAGCGACGACCTGAGCGTGGGGGTGAGCGAGAGGGACGGAGACGAACGGCTGGGTGACAGACCTGGACGATACCTGCCAACAGCGAGCCAAGTTGTGAACGTGCCTAGTAACGAAGAGGGGTCAGGGCGTGCACCATCGACAAAGGGAGGGATGCTTACCCCGAGCGCAAAGTAGAGGGTGAGACCCAAGCTGGTAAAGTAGACAACCGAAAAGGGCAGTCGTTCTTTGGACGCCAGGTGTTTGATGTGGTTTATGGGACCAATGAGTATCGAGAAGCTGGAATGATGTCAACCAGTCGGTTAGTCCGCAGATGAGAGGTGCGGGGGGGAGGACTTGCCCGACCATGACGAGAAGACTTGCCATGCTGCGCAATAACAGTGAGTGTGCGTTGGGCCAAAGAGGGGCCGGGGGGACGAACCTGAATGCGAGCGCGAACTTGGCGGGGCGTACTGGGAGCCAAGGAAGCCCGAGGAACGCAAAAAAGAAGCATACGCAGGCTCCGATGAGGCATGCGCCGAAACCTAGCAGTCTAGGTGGTGGAAACAGTTTCAGTGCGGGGTTTTTTTTTTCGGACCGAGCGAGGGGACGTACCTCTCCCACCGCGACAATGCGAACCAAGCTTCGTCTTCGTTGGAGCGCTCGTTGGATCGGAGGGGGACGTACTCGCCCGCGACGGCGTTGTAGAAGCGCGAGAACGGGTTTGATCCAGGTTGGGCTGGCTGTTGTTGTTGTTGGGAGTCGTCTGTCACGCCTCGCGCCCAGCGGAATTGAGAGAGGTTGTTGCGAAAGGATTGTTCTGTGGACAAAGGGGCCATCGTGGACGTGGACTGTCGAGAGTGCGGTGTTGTGTGTGGGAACACGCGCCAGAGCTTGGACATGGACCGGCTCCGGTCCTGGTTCACTGCGCACGGGGGATCGTTCCATCCTCTGGTCGTGCCCACCTCGGACGGTGCGAGTTTTTTTGAGCGTGTCGACCCGCCTTATTGTTTCACAGGTCCGTTTGGGATATCCGTGCTCGCTCCCAGGCTCGACGAGGACACCACCATCGTCACCTGTCCGTTTTCTCTCATCATCACCAAACATGCAGCCTTGCAAGCATTGAAGACCCTTCTCGGACACCCCTCGCTCGATGCCTGGTCCGAACGCCAGCTGATCTGCTCGTATCTGTGTTTCCACCACCTGTGTCCGGAGCAAAGGTTTATCGTGATCGCTCTTCTCCTACGTTTGTTCACAACCTCTGTCGCACAGCTCCTCCGAGGCGTTGCGACATTTTCCGTACATCCAATGTCTTCCCCCCGCCGCGAACCTGTTGACGCCGCTCCATTTCACGACGACCGAGCGCGAGATCCTCCGCGGTACCAATCTCTACGGTGCGACCTTGGATCGTGAACGCGACTTGCACGCAGAGTGGGTACAGTGTCGGTCCCTCGTGCACGGCGTCAACCCCGCATGGGCCGATGCGTTCACCTGGTTCGTTCCAACGTGTTTCGAGCAGCCCTTGGTTGACGTATGCGACGACTAGGGACATGTACCTGACCGCTTCGACCCATCTCTCGTCCCGCGCGTTCCCTTCTTCCATTCTCTCCCCCACCCCCTCGCTCGTCTCCACCCCCTCGACCTATCCTGTACTCATTCCCGGCGTCGATCTGTTGAACCACAAACGTGCACAGCCCGTCTCATGGATCGTTTCCTGTCAGGACACCGCTCAAGACAAAGACACGATCAGCCCCAACACAGTCTCGATCGTCGTACATCCCACCTCCGACCCCGACTCGAACACGGACGCACCATCGTCCCCGCGTCAAGAATTGACCGAAGTGTTCAACAATTACGGACCGAAACCCAACGACGAGTTCATCCTTGGCTTTGGTTTTTCGCTCCCAGATAACCCACACGACACGATCACGCTTCAGATCGGTGGTTCGGCCACGTCGCAAAAATGGGTCGTCGGCCGAAACGCGCACAACGTCGAGGGCCTTTGGGTCGACATTCAGAGCATGGTCGTCAACGAGGAGAGCGAGTATGCTTTCGAAGACGATCTCGAAACGGCAGCCGTGTTGTCAGATATGGTGCAGGCGAAACTGGACGGGATGAAGACCGTGGCGGACGTGCGACAAAACGACGGGGTTCGACCGATGGTCAGAGTCATGTTGGAGCGTTATATTGCGGGTAGGCGTCCTGCCTTTTGGTCGGTTGTATATCTTACACATGCGTGTGTGTGTGTGCTCAGGACAACGGGAAATTTTAGAGGCGATCTTGGGATTCTTGGATGAGAAACGAAAGGCGGCGATCGAGACTGCGAGGGAACAAGGCATCGATCTTGTATTTGATGACGATGATGATAACTGAGTGTTCGTTGGAATGGCATATGTTCCGCTCATTGTTTTCGACTGTTAGGAAGAGGGCCCGGGCCGTTCATACGCGCAAGAACCAACCTCTACCGTGTCTCATCGGCTACGAACAAGGTGTAGAATCTACATTCAGGAGGATCATACACTGGCACACGGCAATTCACAGCGATATTTCATCCCGCTTTGCGTCCGTCTGTTTGCGCAAGCGTTGTTGCAGGACGCATGGCTAGAATCGGGCATATGAGAAGCACGCGTTAGATCTAGTCACTTTGCCAAAGCTACAGTAGCATGCAGAATAGCATGTGTCATTTTTAGGCGGGTCAGTCCAAAACAGCGGCGGGCGTTGCGATCTGTGTACAAGTATCCCGGTCTCTTGTCAGTCGCATACATACCTTTACACGTCTGTGCCCACGACAGAGGATTCCCGGATCCGCGGAATCGATCTTGGAATGCGAATGCTTACCAAACGTAGCAATTGAAACTGCGAGGGGAAAAAAGTATTGATATTCGAAGACGGAATGTTTGTGTTGCATAACAAAGAAAGTTACCTGTATGAATATCTTACACCAAGTGGAACGCACGGTAAGCGGTATGGATCACAAAAGACTCATGTTAGGTTCGAGGCCCAGGTTGTATATCCTGTTCGCATTATGGAAGAGAGCGTTCTGAACGATCTCGATCGCCTGCTGTTCTGTGAGCTCTCCTCGGTGTACAAAATCAGCAAAAACCTGAGTAACAAGTCAAGTCAGCTGGGAGAGCCGCGACTTCAGCAAGGAAAACAAACCTCGAAAATCACCCGGCGCGATTGAATACTGGCCAAATAGTAAGACTCTGGCCACCAGTGTCCGTCAGCTACAATGAACCACGCGTGAGCGATCGTTCCCAAAACAATCATGTCAACGACGCTAACGTACTTGACCACAAGATCTTGTTCGTCGGTGCGAGTTCCAACAACTGCCGAACGACCGCGCGCTGACCATCGCCTGATAAAAGAGGGAATACTTCTCCAAAGTCCAAATAAACATTCATATATACTGATGTCAGGTACCCAGCCTCGCGGGTGTACGGGTAGCTCGAGTGGAGGAGGACAATGGGTGTATTGGGGTAGGCTTCAATGATGGGTTGCATATATGCGGGCGAGGACTTGGCCAATCGTATGTCGTTGTCCCCGAGGCCTGCTAACAAGTAAGTTCCTTGTTCTCCAACGGGTGTGGTCTCACCTGTGTGAAACTGCACTTTTGGTTTGGTTTACCGCCGTCAGAGCCACTGAGATGGAGGTAATGGTTCGCGAAACCTACCTGGCTTGTGATATTCTCCCGCGATCTGCAGCACGAGGCAAACGAGATAATCATTCAATACCTTTTGCTGTAAGCGGGGCCCTTCCGTCGCCTTGTATTGCAGAAGCAGATCCAGAATGGCATCTTGGATTTCCTCGTAGGTCGATAACGGTGCTATATCAAGTCCCGTTCTGTGATGCAATGTCAACCAATGCTTGCACGCGGACATCGCGTCACGAGCACCATACCTGTAGCAGATCACGGACTTGAAACCGGCGACACGCTCGTCTTGGGCATGAGCGAGGATACTCGCCTTGAACCTATCCGTTAATTCTTCTAAAACAGACACGACCGAAGCACTGGACGTCGACAGATTGGCGGAGTCGTTGCCTAGCATAATTCGAAGGATGTCCTTTCGGCAAAATCAAAAGATAGGGGTATAGAACATGGATGGCAACATTACCTCTGCTTTGGCCTCGATCCTCACAATTCTCTTGGAAGGACTTGTCGTAAACTGATCGTGCCACTCGACCGACTCGGCGAGAGTAGCGACGCCGTCCAAGCCATCGTCGAGCAAGATGCACTGGATGCCGGTGGGTTTGAAACACGCGTTGCAGAGGTCGACATAGTCTGTATCCATCCGCTTGTTCTTGAGAGCATCCCAGGTGGGTTCACCGCCCTTCAAGCCAAAGAGCTCGCTCAGCTGCACGGTCGCACGATAGCTAGCCAAGGTGTAGCGACTGTCCCGCGTGAGAGCGTCGCCGCTGGCCTCTGAAATTATGCCTTCCAATGCGAGAAGGTTGCGGTTGTTTTCTTTGAGGAGAGGGTGAGCATGGTTGTCGATGGCGGGATAGGCAAAGACGGCGTTGACGAGTTCGGGGTAGTCGTACATGTTGCAGACAAAAGGGCCACTGGGAATGACTAATAATGACCAAAATTGCAAGCTTCGCATCTTATCAGATCACCTTGAAGTAGAGAGAAATGCCGGTGCAACTTGCAGAATTGGAGGAGGCCATTCGCGATGCGTTTCCTGTCTCGCATCTCCAGATCGAAGACCAGTCCAGCGGATGTGGCGAGAGCTACTTTGTCCTCCTCGTCAGCGAAGTGCGTACCCGTTTTATTCCTTATCGATCATAAAGTGACGATTCATCCACAGGCGTTCGAGGGGAAGTCGACGCTCGCCAGACATAGACTAAGTAGGCAGACGTCGTCCACAGCGAAATGATCCCCTTGACCGTCCCTTGTAGTCAACGACACATTGAAGGCGCAGATCTCTCAGATGCACGCGTTTTCACAGGTGAGACATACGTGCAGCCAATTTTTCGAATCTAATGAACGCTCCTCGAAGAAAACGTATACCCCGAAACAGTACGCTGAGGCGCAGTTGGCAAAGGGGCAATGAGTGGCGCCATGGGTCAATGCATGGTTTGTTTGTTTTGTGTTTCTGGCACCCCTTCCAACCGTCACTGGTCACGGCGGGGCGTGTTCCTTTTGTTCTGTCGCCATGACCATCACAATTATATCCATCAAATGTCTGTCCACTATAACCGTTTTTCCGAAACACCTGGACCCATAGAAAGGCAGGAAATGGTCCCGATTGACTGGGCCAGGCCCCATACCGTGCCCATTCATGCCAATATGGACTTTCAAAGGGCATATCCTGTCACAGTTTAATTTTTGTTTCCGCTTGGACCACGCTCCTCGCTTTGGTGTCACTTTTCTGTCAAAGCGTCCGAGTCCACAGTCAGCTTCCACACCACTTTTACTCTTCCGATCAGCTGCTCTCCACAATGACGCTCCACTCAAGAGGACGAGATATAAATGTCGGGTCTTCTGGTCGAGATACCTACCAACATCAACTCCACCTCAAGCACTTTACCCACAGCTTGAACATGTCCAACGCAACCTTAAACCACGAGGTGGATGACTGCCAGATCGAACACATTCTCAGTCAGTTGGAGCAGTATTTGCCACTCCGACACCAGGTCGCAACCGCCTTGAATGAAGCCAACGCTGCCTTTGCAACGCAGTGTACTCAACCGGATGGATACAGATACATGCAGACCTGCGACGATCTCGCAAAGTTCCTCGATCTTAAGGTCTCCCTGGAGTATTCGGAACAGCAATTGGTACGTGTTTCGCACGTTTCGTCGTATTCATTCGCTGAAGGCGCTGCAGGTCGTGCAAGTTCTTCAAGTAAGCCCATGATGTCGTGGAGAGCCTGAGTCTGATGACGCCATCTACAGGTTGCGTGTGCGATGCACGAAAACGCGATCAATAATCCTGCGTTAACAGAAGAGCAACGTTCGACCCACTACCTTGCCACCGCGTCCCTCGTCTGTCTCTGCCAGAGTGCTCTCGAGGGTAGTGTCACGCATACCGAGCTCTGGTGTATGTACTTTCTGTCCGATTGTCCACTGCGCTTTTTCTCATCTTGGAATCTAATATAGGCGATGTATTTAGCATCTCTCACCGAGCGGAGAATGCGTTCGATAAAGCGACCGATGCACTCGACCTCTCCAAGTACCTCAACTTTGGAAACGTGTCTGGGAGCGACGCAGGTCAAACGAGTGCAGCACCGTCACCCGTGCCTACTGCCTCGAAACCCGCCACGCCGAGAGGGTCTGTGTATGACATCACTGTCGATGTTCGCTCGACCCCACGGTCGACCAAGCTCAAGGATAAGGCCCTCGCGATGCTGAATGATCGACCGTACACTAGCAAGGGGCCACCGTTGGGACGTGCCCATACGATGCCCTCCCTGTCACAGACGACGTCCAGCTCTTATCCGTCTCGGACGTCCGCTGGTCGGACGTCTTCCAAGGCACATGCTCGTGGGCATGGCCTCCATGCATTGCAGGAGGCAGAGGAGTAGCTTTTTATTACCCTATATTTCTACTATTGTCTGTCATCATTCGCTCATCACACAAGGCTCGTGTATCTGTATGATTGTATGCTTTATGGTTATGGTAGATATGTCTTTGTTATTTCATCGTATGTTATTGTATCCAGCCGAGATATACGAGAAGTGTGAGCGAGACAATCACCATCAGTAGATCAACTCGGATAACACCGGGTCAACTTGCTACACCACATCTTGGACACTCAAACTGAAGGGCACAACGGGATGTCCAAACCTCCACGGTCTCCCCACTGCTCATTTGCAGATCATAGTGGGTTTCCTCTTTTCTGTTGATGAATCAGACAGTGGATACTGTCGATGGTGTTGGCGATGATGGTCTGAGTACGGTGTCATAGCTACGGAAGATCGGGGAATGATCAGCAGCGCACCGAGGCTCACCTAGACGTGGCCTGGGGATCGTCAAGCATTGGCAACTTCAAGTTGTTTTCACACGCGTTCCCATAACACTGACAGCGTGCAGAGTCGGAATAGGGCATCGACCTAAATTCCAGAGTTCATTGTACTTCAACCTCGCCAGAGCTTGAAGTTGGGTGCGCAACTGACTGGCTAAATCTCCCAATCGCTCTCTAATCTGCATATCAGCTGTTCGGCGCGATGAGATGAAATGGTGATCGGTGATTCTTCAGCTCCAGGACGAAAACAGGCTTATTTTCGAGGAAGATGTCAGAAACCAAGGTGTAATCGGACGATGTCGACGAGACAGGTTTCAGATACTGGGGCACGATGGTGAAATCGGTGTCAGGGGGAAGAGGGTGTTCGAGGGTTTGTTATAAGGCCCATGGAAGTCTCTCTCGACAAGATTGGGGGGAATAGTTTGAAACTGGTGGATCATTTTTTCTGGCCAAGGCATGTCGACGGTAAGGTAAGAAGAGAACTCTCTATTTTGATCCCGACGCCCCTATCAGTTAATTTACCTCTTTGGGTCACATCTCTTTGGGGCGTGAGTAAGACAGATATCACCGTGGCATCAGTAGATTGACTCAGATAATACCGGGTCAACTTGCTACACTTCCCCATTCCCACAGCTCGGACACCCGGTCTGAAGGCCGTCAGTTGATTTGGCTGTCGTTCGGGATGTTCAAACCTCCATATCCCCCGTACGATCCCCGGGACAGGTCTAGGTGAGCCTCGGTTCGCTCCGGATAATTCATGGTCCCGTGCTGATCATCCCTCAATCATTCGAACATCAAAGCTTCTCGTGAGCCCTTCCCCTCGGGTGTGAGAACGCTCACGCTCAGCTTTCTATAGCTATGACACCGTACTCAGACGTTGGCCGATCATCATCACCAGCATCATCGACAGTGTCCATCGTCTGATTCATGACATGACAATGGAGTCCCAGCGTCTCATCGAGTCCGGCGAGGACGACGGGCTCGAGCCCGCAAAGGTGCTGAACGGCATGGTCGAAGAGGGAAAGGAGATCATCTCGAAAGCCAGTCGGTTAAAGTACCGCATGGCAAGGGATCAAGTGCTCGAGTAAGAGGAAAGAATCCGGTGACCACATCGGGTCGCTCAGAACCTTTTTCTTCTGCAGACCAATATCCAAGGACGGTGATGTCGACGTCGACATGTACAACGCTGAACTCGCCGTACTAGCGACCACACACCAAAATACGTGGTTCACCGCGCCTTGGCTCTTTGCAGAGTGCGTCCTCTGGACTCCGAGTGTCCTCCTTCTGATCTTGTCTTTTTGTTCCTGTCAGATGCTACTTGTGCGTCCTCCATCGACCTTGTTTGTTCTGACAGGCTTGAAAAGGGGAGATAGATACCGCCTGTTTCGGTCGTACTTCAACGAGACGCGACAATGGCGCAATTTTGATCCCTTCTTTTCGCAAAAGGAGGAAATGTTCAAGAATAGCGCTACCGCGATCCACCGTGCGTGTCGTATTACGTTAGACCCTGGCGTGCGATGTTGCTCACCGTCTGGGCGAAGAGATCGCAACTTCGGTGCATGAACTGGTGCACGAGAAAGGAAGATTGAGATCGAACCCAGATAAACTTTCGATTCTTTTCCGAGAAATGATTCAAATGTGTCTTTGGCAAGCATTTATTTCCCTACGCATCTGACGTTTCAGCCTAAATGTATACCGCCGCAGGGGAAATGCTACTGTATGGAGTCTATGGACCTTGTGGCCGTCGAGGAAGTTTCGCTCATGATTGGTATAGGATCTTTCTCTCTTGACTCACTTGACGCCATCGGATATCGAGGATTTGCAGACAGTACTAGGAAAGGATGGTCCACTGGAAAGGCAAGAGTTCATCCTCAAAGATGACCAAAAGGTTGTTTGGGAATACATCAAGACACTGGGAGGATCAGGGAAGCGCTGTGACTTTATTCTAGACAACGGTAGGTGGAATTTAGCGTCGAAGACCACCTGGTTTGCTTACTGCGATCAGCCGGCTTCGAGGTATTCATCTCAGCTCTCCCAGTAGCTATAGCACTGGCCAACAATAACATGCTTGACAGCTGTTCACTGATTTTGTCTTTGCGGACTTTTTGGTGACATGTACCCCTTGCTTTTCCAAGGTCGTTTTTCAGTAAGTAGAAACTGTGGTACTGTGGAAAACACTGATCTCTGTGCAGCCCAAAGCTCTTCCCATGGTTTGTTTCCGATGTTACCCCTACGGACTTTGAAAGCACCATTACATCCCTGCTCTCGACCGATTTTTTTCCAGAGCCATTATTCCCGGGCACCAGATCGACTGCTCATTTGCAAGAAATGGTAACACGGTGGCGATCGTACCTTGAACAAGGTATCTTTGTTTTGAGCACAGATCTAAAAGAGGTGAATGGACAGAAAGTCGACGGGCCTGCAATGCTCAAGTTCTGGACCGAACCATGGCCCTACTGGAACATGAAGGAAAGAGCGAGCCAACTTTGGAGTTGGCTACATGACAGCGACCTTGTCGTTTTCAAGGTATGTGCAAAGACTCGTGGATCTCGTATTTCACCCCATACATCTCCACCAGGGTGATCTCAAGTGCGTGTGTCGTAATTATCGCACGTTTGTGTAGGATTAATGATGTTTGGCTGTCTCCAAGCTACCGCAAGTACATTTGATCGCTTTGCTCGTACGAGGGTAATGCTCATCCAAGTGAACGCTTCAGGCTCACTGGAGATGTTAAATGGCCCGTCTCTACATCCTTTACCGCGGCACTCGGTAGGCGCTGGGATGACGATGCACACATGCAGGCATGATCTGAACGGATTGTTGACAGGCCCGCTGGCAGGCTCTTTCCCCTTACTGAGCCTCCGCACCAACAAGGCTGACGTTGTCGTCGGCATTCCGCAGGAGACTGCGGATGAACTGGATGCCAGGGGTGAGAAATGGAAGGTGAGCGGAAAGTAAGTTGCTCTCGCGAGCCGACGCATAATTGGAGACAAGCTGAGCCTCGTCGCTCAGGTATGCTCTCGTAAGTTTCGAACCGAGGTCAGATTGAGCGGTGTTTGAGGGCATGATATCCGGCTATATGGGCTGTGTATTAAGGTGGAGGTTACCGTTTTAGATAGCGGTTGGAAGTGAACGCGTTTAGAGCCTGACCGCCTGCCAGTTTGCTGATGCTGACCATCCAAGTTGAACGTTGAAAACGTTGAAGTCCAGGATTGAGTGAGTGTCCCATCGCTATGATGTTGCAGATGGCCTGTCCAGTTTTTTGCCTCGTGGTTGTGCCTTAAGTGATTGATAGTCGATGCTGTGATCTGTCTACTCAGATCAGGAATGCGAGAATGTCCCACAAGAATGTCAGCAACAAAATATAAAAGGGTTAGTTCAGGGTTTTGCCCATTTTGGAAACACACAGCCAATCAGAACTCTCCCTTCCGCGGGACAAGAGTCGTTAAGAGTTGTCAAGCGATAACGTTACAAGCTGCCTTTGCTCATGTACTAAGCAGCTGAAACGAACGGTGGCGCGCTGGCGTTTCACAGTCAGTGCGAGATCGATTGATTAGGTGGTAAATCACTGATATAGCAATCCCAGTCGCGAGTCGGAGACACAAATAACTTTACAGCATTACCACCTAAATGGAGACAAAATGGAGACAAATGATTCTCGCTTTTCGACATTACCACCCGAGCCAGAGTCTAGCATCCAACTTGAAGTCTCGCAGCATGTTCATTGATCTAGAGTCGCTCGCATGACCATGCGGTGACTCGTCTTCTGCCACAAAACAAATGGTGGCCCGGGCCTGTATGTGTGTATCAGGACAAACTTCAAAGTGTGAGCTAACAAGATAGCATTGCTACCCGCACTCAAGTCTCAATATTACGATGACTCTTCAAGTTGAGTTTTCGTAACTCGGGGCCCGGGGAATTATGTACACCGGCAGGCCGTCTCCGTCTGCCCTGTGGTCACCTCAAAATGAATACGTATTCCGTAATTCATAGTATTGTAGAATACGGCATCATGATGGTGAGGTTTGCATTGGTTCCTAGTTCGTTTCACACTTTTTAAAGCTTGTCTATCGCTTATGTCCCTCAAGGACCTGCTTTCCCTTCTTTTCTGACATGGTTCTCTCCAGAGCAGTGTTGCGCGGTTTTGCTCTACTTGGGCTGTTGTCCCCTTTCTCAGGCGTGTTCGCCGAGAATGCCACCACGCCGTCCACCGGCTCCCTTAACACTACCGTCCTTATCCTCGGTGCTGGCATGACGGGCATCATTGCTGCTCGAACGCTTCACGAGCAAGGCATCGATGACTTCATCCTCCTCGATGCCAAAACAGAGCTAGGTGGTCGTATGATCCCCAAGCCGTTCGGTGTACCGGGCAGACAAGTCCTCATCGAGTTAGGTCCCCACTGGATCCAGGGAACGCAGCAAGGCAATGGCACTGCAAATCCCATCTGGGAATTGGCACTCAAACACAATCTGACTACTGTCTATAATGCCGTGGGCGGAAGCGTTAGTATGTAGATTATTTTTATTTGTGTCATTGTGCTGGATGCTCATGACTCGCAGCTACTTATGACTACAATGGTTACAATAACTATATCAATGTATTCAATGATGCAGTTGATAACTTTGCGCAGGCTACCGTCCTCGCAGGTATAAAGAAGCACTTTCTCCGTTTCGAATGCTATCTGATCGTCATGAACTAGGCCAGCGATTACAAAACGGGGATGTTGACCTAAGTCTCGCATCAGCGTACGGTTTAATGGGTATCAAGTCCCAAACACCACAAGAAGTTGCCAGCGACTACTACCAAATCGACTTTGTAAGCGTCCGCTGTCTTGTACACTAAATTCGGCTAATCCTCTAACCAGGAATGCAAGTTATATTTTGTTTTCTACCTTGCGTTTACTAATTTCTTCATTTACTTCCTGCTGGATGTAGATGGACAGGTATGCTATACGCTGTAGACCTTGAATCACTGTTTGAGTCGTCCTTAGTCACCACCGCAAACCTCGTGGTTTGCCTCCGCATGGGTAGGCCCTTGCTTGGTACATTTTTTTTCCGTCCTGACGCTTTCTAGAAACACAATTTCACATACGTCCCCGAATCTGGGGGGTTTTCCGATGACGATCAGATGTCCATCGACCCGCGAGGATTCGCGTACATTGCACAGGCAGAAGCGGCGGAATTTCTACAGCCACAACAGTCGATCCTCAACCAGACCGTCAAGCTTATTGAGTATGGCGAAGACAGCGTCACGGTGTACACGGACAGTGGCATGACTATCACTGCTGAACATGTTTTGTGCACGTTCAGTGTTGGCGTCCTGCAAAACACGGATGTTATCTTCCAGCCCCCGTTTCCTGATTGGAAATTCGAAGCCATCAACAGCATCGAAATGGTCAGTCGGGCTTTGGATCTGGATCTGAGTATTTACCGTGCCCTAGGCTACCTCCACAAAGATTTTCCTTCAATTCAACGAGACTTTCTGGTTCCCCACGCAGGTAAGCCCTAACCACGCTGTAACGATACATTTTATCCACGTCGGATTAGATGGCATTGTATGCAGACAAGCAAAGAGGAAGATATCCCGTCTGGCAGAGCTTGGATCATGTCGGATTCTTTCCCGGTTCTGGCGTAATATTTGTCACAGTTACTGTAAGTGAATTATGAGATGCGACGGCCGCTAATCTTACACCGTTTCAGGGAGATTGGGCCTTCTATGTCGGGCAGCTCACTTCTGATCAACTACAGTCGGAAGTCATGGGGGTTCTCCGGGCGATGTATCCTAACATCACTGTTCCTGAGCCTATTGCTATTCACATGCCGCCAAAGTGGAATTCAGACCCGCTGTACCGTGGCTCATATTCGAATTGGGGACCGTCTTATGTCCCAGCACACTCGGAAAACTTGAAGGCGACGCTGAACAACCATCTTTGGTTCGCTGGTGAAGCTACTAGTGTCAAGCACTTTGGTTCGTCGTCCATGCAGGCTCGCTCCAAAATGTCCGCTGACGCACTTTTCCTTCAGGGGTCTTACAAGGGGCCTACTTGGAGGGACAGAGCGCAGGCTATGCCCTTGCTGCCTGTATTCAAGGCAAGGGTAGTTGTGAATTCTCCCATACGACGATCCCGAAGAATGCTCAGCCGTATCAGGAGTTTTTGACTTGGCCTTCATCTACACCCTAATTTTGATTTAACTACTCTCATCTGTATTCAATCTTCAAGTTGGTGGCCCACATAGTACCTAGTGTAAGCCCATCAGTGGCGTACAACTCACGTGCACGATACATATATCTCTGCCTCACATTATCCGTACGTTGTAGTCGCCCGTATAAAGCGTGCTCCAGTTTTGTTCGACCGCCCGTCTTGGTGTTTCCCGCCGTCGGCCACAGCAGGCTTCACCCAGGTGCCAAACGAGGAATGATACTGAGATGCCCCTATTTACTCCAGCAGACAGCTGTGGAACGGAGTGCAGAGCCTGAATATCTAAGTTCGCCCGCCTGGCGTGAACATGAGTGTTCCGGTGTGTTTTTGCAGCGTGACAGCAGATCGGTCGATCGATCGATCAGTACTCTGCAGTACTCGCCATCCCACCGTTTCATTTGATTGTCAACATGTGTCGCACCGCAACTTGAATGTCGATAAGAGTGCTTATTCCGACGATATCGCTAGATTCTGACAAGATGCGGAAAGCCCCAGACATTGGTACATACACACTTGAAAAGAGTGGTCATAACAGCAACCTCACAGGAACGGGGCGCAGCCTGAGTGCTCCAGATACCATTGTTCTAATCAAGAAATCTACTGCCTTCCTGTGACTTGGGACCAACAAACGAACACGCCGAGACTCATCGGATTCTTGGCGGACTTAACTTGAGCGTCCAACCGGATGCTGAGACAGAAGTTGAAACCGGAGAGCACGGGTACTAAGTGTGTGTAGACGAACCGCGGTGGCAATCATGACGATGATCATATGGTAACTGCGCTAGCCTGAATCGATCAACATCGGCTAGTTTGGGCAGAATCGTCATAGCAAGGTGGACTCCTGACAGATCTGTTCCTTTGGTCTCAGCGGGCCACGGCATGCTGTCGTACATACAGTCGATCATCAAGTACTGAGTACTAGTACATCTGAAAGAGATTTACATGGTGTGTGGAAAGATTAGCTTCAAGGAACCTGGATCGCCCGCTAGGCTGACTAATATGCCCCCGGCGCGAAGCTCCGAGCACGACGGACACAGCTTGCGTCGTGAAACAGGTTTGGAGAGAAGCCCTGCTTCTCGGCCGTACATAAACGACCACCACATGGCGCATGAGATGGGCGAACGCCATATAATTCGAATTCGTCAACGTGTTCAGTTGAGCGTCGTGGATACTACCCAGTCGCCATGGGTCTGGCTTATTCGCTCCTCCGCGAGGTGTACCCTTCAACACCTCATTTCACAGCAGAGTCTATTCCAGACTTGTCGGGAAAAGTCGCGCTTATCACTGGAGCGAATTCCGGGATCGGTAAAGAGACTGCGAGGGTCAGTCGCTCTCTGCTAGGTTCCTGCACACGCTTGTGTTCATGCTTAAATAGTTCTCTCCCAGGTCTTGCTCACCAAAAATGCCAAAGTGTGGATTGCATGTCGTAACGTGTCCAAGGGCGAGGCAGCTCTGGGGGAGTTGAAGGAGCTCACTGGGCAAAATGCTCACCTTCTCATACTCGACTTGTCAAACTTGAGATCGATTAAACAATCTGTGGAGGAGTTCTTGCGGTAGCAAACGTGCCCTCAATGATTGACGAAGGACACTGATCCTCTCTCTACAGACGAGAAAGCCAACTTCATATCCTCTTTAATAATGCGTACGTACACGACTGGTTCCCCCTCTTCGATTGGCTCACTGGCGCAAAGTGGTATACTCCAGCCACCCATTGATATGGTTACAGATGATGGATATGACCTGCAATTCGGAACGAATGTTCTCGGCCATTTCTACCTTACGAAGCTACTATTGCCCGCTCTCATATCCACTGCTAGGTCATTGCCCGAAGGAAGCGTCCGCATCGTGAACACAGCCTCACTAGCGCACTGGTTTGGCAAGCTCCAGTTTGAGACTCTCATGGATGGTCCGAAAAGGAGGGCCGACAATACGTTCAGGTTGTATGCACAGAGCAAGACGGTGGGTTGATGCTCAACATGCTGCACACATATATCCATCCTGTCATCATACATAGGGTAGCATCGTCTTTTCCGCGGAGTTACACAGGAGGTATCGTGATCAAGGTATCGTCTCAACTGCTCTCCATCCGGGTTTGTTTCTCCATTGTTTCGTCACCCCCCGCATAAGTCTCATAACTACATAGGCATGATCTTTACTGAGATGACACGTCATTACAATGGCCCCTCCTTCTTTCAACAAATTCTCGTACGGTTTCCTTTCGTTGCATATGCTTTCCCAGTATGGGACGTCTCGTATGGTGCCCTCACTCAGCTCTACGCTGGCACCGCTCCGGACGCTGCAAGGCTCGGCGGACAGGTGAGTCGGGTCTCCCCATCAGCTCTTGGGCCACAAAGTGAAATACCATCGCTGTCTCACAGTATCTCGTTCCATGGGCACGCATCGGTACACCGCGCGCCGAGACACAAGATCCTCAGCTTGGCAAGGAACTTTGGGCGTGGTTGGAGGAACAGGTGACGAAGTTGTAGTCACGGTCCGGCTTCACCGCTTTCAAGTTCCTCTGGAACGTGTAAGCTGTCATCACACTGCCTCATCCCGTCAATCCCAAACGAGTGTAAGAAGTATGTATATAGAACAAATCGAGGGCTAGAATATCTCTGAGAGGGCTCCAGGGAGATGTCCAGAGTACTTCTATCCCGCCGGCGTGCCGTCTTGAAAGCGAGAGTTTGTCTCGGGTGCAAACCCCGCAAGCCAGTTCAGAGTCGGAATCTTTCAACACATGATCGTGTGTTTCTCGTCTTCATCCACGATACCATCCGTTCCAATTAAAAGATCTGGTACCTTCTTTCTTGTGACTTCGGATTCTGTACACGGCCCTGATCTTAGGAAAGGGGCGCCCGATGGACGCAGCAAACATGCCTGACAGCCCAGGTCGGTCTCTCTTCACACACTAACTTCCCTCTAGGGAGGGCAAGCCCTCCCTAGACTCACATCGTTCGAACGTTTGCCCATCGTCATGTGGTCGCTTATGTAGGGCCGAGAAGCCTTACTTCTCTCTCTCCGAACTTGTTTCACAACTCAATACACATAGTAGTTTAATTGTATGTACGACAGCATGCCATGGTCCGAGACCAAGGAACAAATCTGTCAAGGGGCTACCTTGCTATGACCCCAAAACCTCTCCCTTAATCGCATGATCAATTCAGGCTAGCATAGTTACCATCATCACGACTCGGATTGTCACGCGGTTCGTCTACACAAGCTCACCCGCTACTCTCCGGATTTTTATTGTCTCAGCATCTGGTCGGACGATCAAGTTCACTCCATCGAGTAAGGGCGCGGTTTCGAGCCTGCGAAAGCTCTCGTGAGGAGGCTAGACCGCTACCCCGACCGCTGCCTTCCAGGGCCATTTAGGGAACTACCAGCTATAACAGACGAAGAAAGTAAGCGAAATGAGGGAGCACAAGATGTCCGCGCACGACCTGACGAGAGGCTGGTTGTGTAGGTATGGGTGAAGGTGGGTGGGAAAAAGGAGGCTTCTTATCGGCGAGGCCAACTAGTGCTCCCACGGGCCAGCGGGAACCCTTTCAGGCACCCGCTCAGCGCTGCACTTCGTCGTCCCCATGGGTATCACACTGGAACTAGCCGGTGTAAATTTCTTTCTTCACGGTATCTGCAGAGGAATTCGATGAAACAATACTAACGATCAACGTGTCTGGTTGAGGGTCGACGGCGACCCCTTGGATACTCCCCAGTTGCGATGGGCTTAGTTTATTCGCTCCTGCGCGAGATGTACCCACCTTCACCTCATTTCACAGCAGAGTCTATTCCAGACTTGTCGGGCAAAGTCGCGCTTATCACTGGAGCGAATTCCGGGATCGGTAAAGAAACTGCGAGGGTCAGTCGCTCGCTGCTAGACCCCACGCTTGTGTTCATGCCTATTTCTCTCCCAGGTCTTGCTCACCAAAAATGCCAAAGTGTGGATTGCATGTCGTGACGTGTCCAAGGGTGAGGCAGCTCTGAGGGAGTTGAAGGAGCTCACTGGGCAAAATGCTCACCTTCTCATACTCGACTTGTCAAACTTGAGATCGATTAAACAATCTGTGGAGGATTTCTTGCGGTAGCAAACGTGCCTCGATGATTTGACCAAGGACACTGATCCTCTCTCTAGACGAGAAAGCCAACTTCATATCCTCTTTAATAACGCGTATGTACACGACTGGCTTCCCCTCTTCGATTGGCTCACTGGCGCACAGCGGTGTACTCCAGCCACCCATTGATATGGTTACAGATGATGGATATGACCTGCAATTCGGAACGAATGTTCTCGGCCATTTCTACCTTACGAAGCTGCTATTGCCCGCTCTCATATCCACCGCTAGATCATCACCCGAAGGAATCGTCTGCGTGGTGAACACGGCCTCAGCAGGGCACTGGTTCGGCAAGCTCCAGTTTGAGACTCTCATGAATGGTCCAAAAAGGAGGGCCGACAATACGTTCAGGTTGTATGCACAGAGCAAGACGGTGGGTTGATGCTCAACATGCTGCACACATTTATCCACCTCATCATCGTACATAGGGTAACATCACCTTTTCCGCGGAGTTACACAGGAGGTATCGTGATCAAGGCATCGTCTCAACTGCTCTCCATCCGGGTCTGTCTCTCCCTTGTTTCGTCATCCCCCGCATAAGTCTCATAGGTACATAGGCATAATCAACACTGAGTTGACACGTCATAACAATGGCCCCTCCTTCTTTCAGCGAATCGTTGCAAATGCTTTCCCAGTATGGGACGTCTCGTACGGTGCACTCACTCAGCTCTATGCGGGCACCGCTCCGGACGCTGCAAGGCTCGGCGGGCAGGTGAGTCGGGTCTCCTCATCAGTTCTTGGGCCACAAAATGAAATACCATCGCTGTCTCATAGTATCTCGTTCCATGGGCACGCATCGGTACACCGCGTGCCGCGACACAAGATCCCCAGCTTGGCAAGGAACTCTGGGCGTGGCTGGAGGAACAGGTGGCGAAGTTATAGGTCACGGTCCGGCTTCGAGTCGCCTTCACCGCTTTCTTCTGGAACGTGTAAGCTGTCATAGCGCCTCATCCCGTCAATCCCAAATGTGTGTAAGATATATGGGTATAGAACAAGCCCAGTACTGGTCTGAGAGTGTTTTTGGAAATGTCCAGAGCAAGTCACTACGAAAAGGAATGTATTTCTATCCCGTGCTGTCCTGAAAGCAAGAGTTTGTTCGGGTGCAAACCCGCAAGCCGGTTCGCAGTCGGAAACTTTTAACACACGATCGTTTGTTTTTCGTCCTCGTCCACGACATCATCCGTTCCAGTCAAGAGACCTACTTCCTTCTTTTGTTGTGGCTTCGGACCAATAAACGCACACGCCGTCTTCGGATTCTCGATGGAGTTAACTTGGCATTCAACCAGATGCGGAGACAGTTGAAATCCAGAGAGTAGTGGGTGAGTGTGTATAGACAACCCGAGTGGCAATCCGAGTCATGATGAATTTTGATGACGATAGTAACTACGCTAGCCTGAGCTTGAACCGATCATGTGATTAACGGAGAAATGGCAAGGTGGACTCTTGACAGTGGTCTCGAGCCATGGCGTGCTGTCGTGCATACAGTCAATCATTACTACTAAGTACCCTACACTAGTAAGTACTACGAGTTACTGTGTGCCTTTACGGTACTCACATATCCGCGATTGTGCGAACGAAGGGTTGCGTCGGCCGTCCTGCCAAAGCGGGATTTGAAACTGGTCGATCGATGGCCAGATTGTTCCATTTGACACGGTACCACACTGCATGAGACGAACTCTCGCTTTCAGGACGGCACGGGATAGAAGTAGGGCGGCTACACTCCTTTTTGTATTACTCTGGACACCTCTCTCAGAGATATTCTAGCCCTCGACTTGTTCTATATACATACTTCTTACACTCATTTGGGATTGACAGGGTGAGGCAGTGTGATGACAGCTTACACGTTCCAGAGAAAAGCGATGAAGGCGACTCAAAGCAGGGCCGTGACCTACAACTTCGTCACCTGTTCCTCTAACCACGCCCAGAGCTCCTTGCCAAGCTGGGGATCTTGTGTCTCGGCGCGCGGTGTACCAATGCGGGCCCATGGAACGAGATACTATGAGACAGCGATGATATTTCACTTTGTGGCACGAGAACCAACGGGGAGACCCGACCTACCTGTCCGCCGAGTCTTGCAGCGTCCGGAGCAGTGCCGGCATAGAGCTGAGTGAGGGCACCATACGAGACGTCCCACATGAACCAAGTCTGTAAATCGGAAATCGAATCAACACTTCATTGTGTAGGAAAGTAACATATGTCGAGCGAAAAGAAAACATACGAAGATTCGCTGCAAGAAGCTAATGTGATGACGCGTCAGCTCAGTGTTGATTATGCCTATGTACCTATGAGACTTGTGCGGGGGATGACGAAACGAGGGAGAGACAAACCCGGATGGAGAGCAGTTGAGACGATGCCTTGATCACGATACCTCCTGTGTAACTCCGCCGAAAAGATTATGTTACCCTATGTATGATGATGGGATGGACATATATTATTGTAGCAGATCAACCCACCGCCTTGCTCTGTGCATACAATCTGGACACGTTGTGGGTCCTCCTTTGCGGACCATCCATGAAAGTCTCAAACTGGACCCTGCCAAACCAGTGCGCTAGTGAGGCTGTGTTCACGACGCGGACGATTCCTTCGGGTGGTGATCTCGCGGTGGATATAAGAGTAGGCAACAGCAGCTTCGTGAGGTAGAAGTGGCCGAGAACATTCGTTCCGAATTGCAGGTCATATCCATCATCTGTAACCATATCAATGGGTGGTTGCATTACACCACTGTACACCAATGAGCCAATTGAAGAGGGGAGTAAGGGAGAACCAGCAGTGTACATACGCGTTATTGAAGAGGATATGAAGTTGGCTTTCTCGTCTAGAGAGAGGATCAGTGTCCTTGGTCAAATCATCGAGGCACGTTTGCTACCGCAAGAAATCCTCCACAGGTTGTTTAATCGATCTCAAGTTTGACAAGTCGAGTATGAGAAGGTGAGCATTTTGCCCAGTGAGCTCCTTCAACTCCCTCAGAGCTGCCTCACCCTTGGACACGTCACGACATGCAATC
>JBBPNN010000550.1:0-20880 GCA_038090935.1 Hortiboletus campestris | reverse complement strand
GAGGCGTTCTCTGCGCGACACAAAGTCTGACCGCAGAGTAAGGGTTGAGCGGCACAAAGCCAACTCAGGGGGAGGGGGAACCGGGGCAGGCGCGAGCTCTTGAGGGCGGGCAAGAGCGAGGGTGTGGGTGATGAGGGGAGGGCGGCGCGAGGTCTTGAAGGAGGGCGGGCGGTGGCGAGGAAGGTGGTGGCAGGGGCGGTGACGAGGGCGGTGACGAGGGCGAGGGCAGGGCAAGGTGGGGAACAAAAGCTGACATAATTCGCTGGTCGTTGTTTGTTTTACCATTTCTGTGGAACAAAAGCCGACCCAATTCGTCTGTTGTTATTTGTCCTCCGCTAATCTCCCACAGTTACCATTCCAGGAAACAATGCGCCCTAATAGGTAATTCATTTGTGGTTGGCTGTCACCTCTGATCTTCTCTCTTTACCACGCTGCTTCCAGACCTTACCCAAGCCCGGACCACCCGCACCCTCACCCTCGCCTGCGCCCTCATCCACGTCCACGCTCTCACCCGCGCCCGAACCTGCGCCCTCATCACCCGCGCCCTCATCACCCGCGCCCTCATCACCTGCGCCCTCAAGAGCTTGTGCCTTGCAAGCCTGCCCCGGTTCCCCCTCCCCCTGAGTTGGCTTTGTGCCGCTCAACCCTTTCACTGCGGTCAGACTTTGTGTCGCGCAGAGAACGCCTCTGGACTTTGTGTCCATTGAGTCGCCCCGTCGCCACCTCGCTTCAAGCAACAGTGGGGTTGAAGACTCATTGAAGCATCTTCCATCCCCTCCCTTTTTAAAAAAATAGAATTTCTTCGCGCCTCATTTCCATCGCCTCCCCCGCGGTATCCACCCCTCGCCCCACCGTTCCGACACATACGAGCGCGTTCATCATGGCTACAGCTATGTCAAGATACGCCCCTCAAACTCGCGCTGATGATGGTGAGTCTTGTCGTGCTGTCTTCGCGGTACTAAGCTCACCCGCCAACCCAAGCCACCTTCAACTGCCTCGATGCCAAATCCCTCGCTTGCAACACCGACGGAACGTTGGTTTACACCTCGCCAAACATGCCCTTCGTCCCCGAGCCCCATAATGGGGACGAGGAATTGCGTGCTCGAGCGGATGGGCGCTTTGGACCCGTCGACTGTTTCCAATGGCCCCAACTCTATTGCAAAGAATACGAATACTCTGTCTGCATACGCCGAAGCGACCGTCATCCTTCCCCCGATCCCCTCTCCTGGGCATGGTATCGCCCAACCCTTGAAGACTTTGAGCCCCTCCCCCACGCTGCCTTCCTTGTTGGCAAACTGAAGCAGGACAAAGCCGTCGAAATCGCCTCCTTGCGCCAGGTTGTCAACGCACGCTACGCCGAGTGGAAAAAAACACGCGGGGACAAGAAGGACCTCGCCGGTCGGCTTCTCAAGTCTTTGGACCACGTTCTAATGGTTCTTTTCAATCACCCGCTGACCTTCCGTGACGTGGTCGTATTCGTGGCTCAGGCGCAACGATATTTTTTGGACATCATGGCGTTCCTTGACTACGTCCTTGACGTCCAACCTCACATTGGCTACCCACCTTCTGTCCCTCGCCCTGTCCACTCCGAATGGATGGGATGTTTTACCGCAGACACCAGGGTCTGCGATGAGCTGTTCCACGCGGGTGTGCCGGTATGGCTGGTCCGCCACAACTTCACCATCACTCCGCGCACCATCATTGAGAAGGCGGTGAGGTATACATTTCCAGACGACATCATTCGCAGCATGTATTCCGAAGGTGGCAAACCCGCGCGTCCCTTCGATTGCCTCTACCGTGGACCCGGTGGTTTTCGTCGTCATATCAATACCCGTCGTCACTACACAGGCACGGTGGAACCCAACATCCCTGTCGCTCAAGCATCCTCCTCCAAGACGCAAGCTTCGAGTCAAGTGGGCAAAATGCCCACTCAGGCGCAGACAAGGAGAGCCGCGCAAAAGGAGCGCGCTCGTCCCAAGCCAAGTAGGTCGTCTCTGATATGTCATTCGTTAGGTGAGGACTAACGTGCCGTAGCAGGAGGTCACACCGGTGGCCGAGACAAGTGGGAAGAGATACGCATGCCTGAGATGCCGGCGCCTCTGCCCGTTTGGGAGAACGCTATGAAGCGCGTGGACAAAGACCCGTCCAGGGTGAAGACGAACGTGGTCGACCGGGGTTATCGCGTGCCAGAACCGGCCATCCTCGTCTCTGGCCAGACCCCCGAGCGCCGCCAGCTTTTCATGACGAACTGGCTGGCAATTCGCCCACTCTGGATCAGTCGGCTCGACCATGACCCCCCCGCACAATTCCCTATCCCTCAACTGTGGAGGGAGATTCTGCACCGAGCGCCATCCAAAGAAGAACTCGAGGCTGCACCCGAAAGCAGCATGGGCAAAAAAACAGCCAAGGGTCGCAAGTTGGCCGTGCTGGAGATCTTTGGGGACGTCGCGGCGGCCATGGTACAAGGATCCTCCTTTGCCCCCACCGAAACTGTGGAATGGCGCGGCAAGTACGTTTCGATCGTCTCGCTCACCAACCCTCCTCCCCGCCTCATCAGAGCGATCTTGTGGGAGATCTACGAGATTGGCTGGCGCTATGAACTGTGCGCCCTCGACCAAGCCCTCAATCCTCAGCTTTGGGCAGACCACCGCATCGAGCGTCTCAGTTTCATGCAGATGCTCTTCCCTGGTAGCTCGGGTCTGGTGCTGTGGTCAGAGCCTTTGCCATCCCGCGCTGGCGATCTCGGGTTGACTGACACATTCGTTGACAACGAACGAGTCCTTCGCAGTTTTTGTCTCCTGCTCTCCACCTGGCCGAATGCCCACCCCTCGTTCTCGTACCTTCCGCGTTTCGACGAACATTCCAAGCAAGTGCAGGCGTATGAGATAATGTCTCGGGCTTGCGAGTTCTACGTACAGACTTTTTTTGATCATTTCGGTCGCCCCCCTCTCCTCCCCCATCGATTTCCCTTGGAGTATCACGAATAGCGTTATGTGATATGATTCTTCTTCGCGTCTCCTGTCCGCCTCCTGTCCTCCTCATTTATCATTTGTTTGGACTCTATAGGTATCGAATATTATGTTCTCCGTTTGTGTGAAACATCCCAGACCTCACCATCCACGACACCAAGCCTTACTGTCACCGTCCCTCATTTCATTATTTTATCAGACGCTCATCTGTTGACTTTGACGGCCCATACTGACGATCCTTGTAGCTTTGGAAGAGACCAGACATGTGCCATGCTTCTCGGACTCGCCTGTGGAAACACGTTTACGGACACTGGCAATCATTCGATGCCTGACACATTGTGTACAGTCTGCCGAATCCACTCCCTCCGCCAAATCTCTTCCACCCAGAAGAATTGGCTCGCCCATCAGTCCGCGTATCGTCCACCTCTTACAGCACCGCTCGTGTCGTCCCACCACCTTCACCCTCTCACCCGGTTACTGACTTTTTGCTCTGTAGGTCCCCTGATCTGACTCGTACAGGTACCCTTGGTTATCCAGAGGAATTGGCTCGCCCATCAATTCGCGTATCGTCCACCTCTTACAGCGCTGCTCGTGTCGTCACCACCTTCACCCTCTCGCCCGACCAACGTTTCGGGTCTCGAAAACTCTTGCTATCAGGACAGTTTTACTATCTCCACCCAGGCGATACCGATGGCACTGACTATTTGATCTGTAGGTCCCCTGATCTGATTCGCATAGGCACCCTTGGCCAGGTATCCGCTTCCCCACAGCAGTACCTCTCAACCTCCAGCGTTCACAGCTCTTACACGTGTGCGGTCAGTACTCGCTGCTTTTAATTACACGTGGGCTCATCATGTTCTGTGACGTCAAAAGATTTGGGCTCCGATAGCGCAAGATGCTCTAAAGAACGCCTCACCGCTCCCACATCCCAACCCCCAACTGCTGATGTCGTCTGCCTTCAAGTGCCACCCGGATTGTCCTCGTTCGTTCGCATCTCAAAGGGGTTTGACGCAGCATCGAGCTACATGCCACTTCTTCGGTCTGGCACAAGTTGAACGAATTGCACGGGCGGACGCGACCTTTCTCTGGACCGCGGAGCCTCCGAACAAGCGGGTCAGATTGTGCGCTGATGAGTTACAGGTGCGTGCGGTCAAATCATCACGGGCTTACCATCATCAACATGGATTCCAGGGCGTTGAACAACATGATTCTTGGGAGGGTTCCTGTGTCGGTACTTCAGCATCGGGCAGCGAGGTGAGTCTAAGCTCTTTGCTGAATTATCAGGCTGCTCAATCCATTTCCTTACATCTTCCAGGGTCGTCCAAGTCAGTCTGCGTGTCCCAAAGACCAAGAGGTATCGGTTTCTGGGCAACCCATTACCGATCCCGTCGCTGAAGCATCTACGCAATCCACATCGAACGCACCAATCGACCCCGGTCCTGCACAGGCCCTCCCTCCACGCAATCGACGACAAACTGCCAGGTATCGAGACTTGCTGCCTGAGCCTCCATTGCCTGCGGTCGACCCACAGCCTGCCTCCTCATCCAGTTCCTTAATACCGCGTGTGATTCTGCACGTCTTTGATTCCTTCCGTACGCAGTTCAACAAGTTCGGCATCGCGCGTGCATACCGACATCGCCCATCACACGATCCCGACTCATTCCTCACCGTGGATGAGCTAACTCAGCCTCGTGAACCCATCGTCCCTAACTCTGCGGAGGGCCAGCGCGGTGACTACTCGCCACCGTGGCCGTGGTCTAATATGTCTATCTGGCGGCTCATGACATGGAAAGTCACCGGTAGCGCTCACAAATCCGATGCAGAAGTCACGCGGCTAGTCCACGAGGTCATTCAAGCCCCGGACTTCGACATCAAGGACTTGGCAGGATTCAATGCTTCCAGTTCGACAGCTCGATTTGACGCAGCCCAGAAGGAGATCCCACCTGAAGATATATTCGGAATCGACGGGTGGAAACGTACGACCATCAACATATCTATACCTACGAGGGAAAAAAAAAAAGACGGTAATGGCCTGCCGTTCTCTGTGGAAGGTCTTCTCTACAGACCTCTCCTTGATGTCGTTCGAGCGGTATTCGCGGAGGCTTCGTCGAAGACTTTCCATCTCACACCTTTCAAGAGGGTCTGGAAATCTCCTGTCACCGGTCGCGATCAACGTGTGTACGATGAACTATATGCCTCTGATGCCTGGAACCAAGCCCAAGACGAAATAGTGAAGCAGAGAAGGGAAGATGGCTGCAAGTTGGAAAGGGTGGTCGCTGGGCTCATGTTCTGGTCCGATTCAACTCGACTCGCTCAATTTGGGCATGCATCTG
Source organism: Hortiboletus campestris (assembly GCA_038090935.1). Lineage (NCBI taxonomy): Eukaryota > Fungi > Basidiomycota > Agaricomycetes > Boletales > Boletaceae > Hortiboletus > Hortiboletus campestris. The sequence continues at coordinate 15,578 of JBBPNN010000550.1, read as the reverse complement.
CATGGCCCATTTATCTTTTCTTCGGTAATCTCTCCAAATATGCACGGGCCGACCCACAGTCAGGGTGTTGCCATCCGATCTCATTCATCCCTTCGGTAAAGTCGAATTATTCTTGTCGTACTTCTCCGAAGGTCTCATCGCATCGACCAGCTGCCCGAGTCCATCAAGAAGCTGTTGTCCTCGATCACCGATAAGAAGGACAATCGTGATCTTATGACTCATTGCAAGCGAGAGCTTGTTCATGCCGTCTGGAGGATCCTACTCGACGACGATTTCGTGGAGGCTTACAAGAACGGCATCGTGGTGAAATGCTTCGATGGGGTCACAAGAAGAGTATACCCTAGGATATTTACTTACTCTGCCGACTACCCAGAAAAGTGAGTCAATTTAGTGTCCTTGTTGCCTCAATACTGAACAGTTTGGAGGGTGCTTGTTGCCGCCATTCGGGACAAAGGGAACTGCCCTTGTCCCCGCTGCCTGATACCCAAAGCGAAGTTCCATCGCACTGGATTCGTCAGAGACCTTGCCGCAAGGTTGTCTCAGACCCGAACTTATTTACTGGACAAGATCAAACTCGCCCGACAGGCAATCTACGTACTTGGCAGGCCTTTGAAAGGTACAGTGGTCGAGAGTATTCTTAAAGGTGAATCCCTGGTTCCAACTCTTGTAAGAATGCTCTCTGTCGTCTGATGTACCTCTGTCGGCGAGCTCACAATTCCTCTTAGAACTCTTTTTGCGAGCGACTCTCACCCTTGGGATTCGAACTGTTCCCGATTCTGGTCGTGGACTTACTGCATGAGTTCGAGCTCGGCGTGCTGAAGTCTGTTTTGCATCACCTGCTCCGCATAATTCATGCCGTTGATCCTCGTGGGATTGACACACTCAACGAACGGTGAGGTCCGCGACCCTCCAACAAGCCTCTCGATGACATGCGTTCCAATAGGTTCACACAAATACCTCCGTTTGGTCTGGGCACAATCCGCCGTTTCCCTCAAGATGTTGCTGACACGAGCCAGCGTCCTGCATGGTTTTTTGAGCAGGTACTCCAGGTACTGTCGTTTGGCTGATTTCAGGATGACTCGCAACACTCATCAGGTTCCACTGCAGTGTTCCATCCCTGTTTTCGAAGGACTCTTCCCTCCACCCCATGACTCATGCATTCAACGCCTTCTTTTTCGACTCTGCGAATGGCATGCGTTGGCGAAGCTTCGAATTCACACCGACGACTCCCTGGCACTTCTTCAGCAATCCTTACGACGCCTTTCCGACCAGCTGCGCCATTTTCAAGGAGAGACTTGTACCGCCTTCCGTACTCAGGAGCTACCGATAGAAGCAGCTCATCGGCAGAGGAGGGAAATGGCAGAGCACAACACTGGCCGTCGAAAGAAAGGACCACGTTCTGCCTCGCTCCCGAAGCAATTCAATCTCAACACCTACAAGTTTCATGCGCTCGGGGACTATGTCAGAATGATCCGCATGTTTGGCACAACCGACTCGTTCACCACTCAAGTGGTGCGTCAACCAGCACATTTTCGCTTTGGCACACCCCACTAATGTAAATATATTGATAGGGCGAGCTGGCGCATCGTCAGATCAAGAAGATGTACAGTTTGTCCAACAAGAAAAGCGTCGACGAGCAGTTTGCCAAGCAAGAGCGTCGTCGTACCCTCCTGAGACGACAACATGACATAGACAAATGGGCTGATGCAGATCTGCAAGAGATTGATCCTTCCCCGATGCTGCATCACTCCATGGCAAGCCGGGTGCGAAAAGACAATATCTTCAGTCTCCCGTTGTATCTTTCTCATCACGTTCACGACCCTGCTATCAAGGTGAGTGATGGACGCGTTCTCCCTCCACAGACTTATATGTGTTCTAGCCGGATTTCATGTCGGTCCTGAAGGACCACATGATGTCAAGACTGCTCAACCTTGAGTTTGATGGCGACGAGCGGTTATTCACCCCAGAGCAACGCAACGAATTGCGTCTCCTGGATATCGACCATCTTGTGGAATCCAAGATCCTTCGCGTCAACTACACTAGCTATGATATATGCAGAGGGCATGATTGCCTACGACCTGGCCGCCATTCATTCCTCATGACATTGTCGAGGGAAGAGGATCCCGAGCACCACCCATTTTGGTACTGTCAACTGATTAAAGCCTTCCACGTCGAGGCCCTTTTCTGTCCCGGTGGTGTCAGCCGCTCACAGGAGAAGTTGGAAGTCCTCTGGGTCCGTTGGCTGGGGATCGATCCAGTCCATAAGTGGGGATTCCGGCAGTGTGCACTTCCAAAGGTTGGTTTCGTGCCTGAAGATGGAGACAGCCCTGCGTTCGGGTTTTTGGATCCTTCTCTGGTGATCCGTGGGTGTCACCTCATTCCAGCATTCATAGACGGACGTACCGATCGACTTCTACCGAGGGGCGTGTCGGTAGCCAGACTGCCTGGCGAAACAGATGATTGGGCAGGTTACTATGTAAACATGTGAGTTTTATTACATTCGTGATATCAGCCTAGACCACACTAATAGAATCAGATTTGCTGATCGAGACATCTTCGCGCGCTATGCGGTGACTGGCGTGGGTCATGACGCGGTCCACTTAGCAAGGCATGCACATGGGTTGGTTGATGACAACTTACCCGCCGACAACGAAGAGGACATCTCCGAGATGGAAGAGGCCGAATTGAGTGGAGAGTCACAAAATGACAGTGAAGTTGATGAGGAGGATGAGGAAAGCTACCTGAACAGCGAGAGCGATGCATCTCAGGCTGATGACAGTGACAGTGACGCTGATGCTCGTTTCTAGCTACTTTGACCATCTGACTATTTTATGCGTTGTTGGTCCGAACTTATGTTGTTCCTCGTTACCCCCTATGATAAACTATAGTCACAATTTGATTTCAAATATTACCTATGAAAATAAACATTGTATAGAAGCCCAGCACAATGTGCAGGAGACTAACTTCGAAAATAATGTCGATGTCTCACAAGGGCTTATAAGGCCATGTGAGAGTCCCCCACATTGTAGGACCTTATCAATATTGAGACCAGCAGACAAGGATGACATCAAAGCGCTACAAGATTGTACGTTCCGTGTCAGTATTATCTGCCTGTTATTGTTGGTCATTGCATTCACAAGGTCTTATAAGCACTTATAAGGCCTTGCTCAGGTCCACATTCTCGAGTGACATTGATCGTGATCACAACGTCACAAAAGTACATATAAGGCTAGGGTGGTGGTCGTGATGCAGTTCCATCTTTTCTCCGCGAGATCTTCGCCGTCGGGTCAAGTTCTGAAGCCTTGCATTCTCTGCACAAACAACATTCTTTTAGCCCAGAGCTCTAAATACTTCTTAGATTGTAGGTGATATCTTTACAAAGGACGGTCATTGCATTCATGAGTGGCATACAGTGTTGAGCTCAGATATGTATCAATCTGTCCGATCCTTCGTTGATCGATCTCATGGATGACAACAACATTCCTAGCAATGCTCAGATCGATGATTATGGCTATGGGAGCGACAGCGATCTCAACGACTGTAATGACCCTATTCCTGCAAATCCAGAGGTGCAAAAGGACCTGTCTATGTCCAAGGATGATGATGAGTGAAGTCCGCCATCATCTGCTTGATTGCCAACTGAGCTCTGTCTACATAGATTACCCGATGATGGTTCCGAATTGGTTAGCTCCAATATGTTCGTCATCATTGAGTCCAGAGCAACTGAGAATGGACAACTCAGAGCCACTTCCTGTGAACAACGATGGAGCCGGATCAGCAGTGAGCAGCGAGACTGCAGTTCAGGAGGCTGTGGGTAATAAGAGATTGGGGAACCAGATTGCCATGTGTCTGCGGTCCTTAGGAAGTTGGCATGTGCTTGTGAAAGATTCTGCATTCCAAACATAAGGTTGCATCAGCACGTTGGTTCCATCTGGACGAGTGACATTTTTTTAGATGGTACTCCTTGCTGCACTATCTCTACACCAACAAGTTCGACTTCCTGCCTCTCGGTTCAACCATGCCCAGTGTGCAGCCTCACAAATCCTTGATAGGTTCTCTAGATGAGCCGAGGTGTTCTGCCAAGTCTATGTATCATCTTGCCTCAAAGGTTCGTATGCCAAGCCTCATGAAATCAGTTATATGCTAAAAATGCACTTTAGGTTGGGTTGGATCACCTTCGCGACGAAGTGTTTTCCTACATTTGAAGCAATATTTCAGATCAGAACGTTCTAACAGAGCTTTTGTGCAATCTTGTCTCGAAGTGCATTTTCGTCGACTTTCAATCCTTGTTTGCTAACCAATCTGTAGACATCTGCAACTACTAGAGATGGAACTCAACATGTTGTACTCCCATGTCACATCTTCTCCAGTTGTTGCGGATTTCCCTGCTCTTGCACAACACATTGCTAACAAGGAGCTTCCTCATGGGGCTGATATCATCGTTGGGATTCACACAAGGCTTCTGAAGGAACCCCATCCATTACCTTGGAGACGAGCAGTCCCCTCACTGCCCAAATTTTCAGGGCCACCAGAACCTGTATGAATAGCTGTAAGCACAAGCAACGCACTTGGTGCTGATGCCAAAGCTGGACCACCTCATGCACACAAGCCAGGTATTCGCTTGACGTCATTGGGGAGTGGCATGTCCATTCCTGCACTGCCTCAGATGGCAGTGAAAAAAGGTTTCGGAGGCATGAAAAGCAGTGCCACAAATGACCCTAGCAGCAGTCTTTCTCCACCAGCACCACCTAAATGGAACAGGCCAAAGGATGACAAAGAGATGACACCACAGGAAACAGGAAATGTTTCATCGCCACTGGCCTTCAGGTTCAGAGGAGCGGGTGAGTCTATTGATAATCTTTTGCGAGCTGCACTTTCACTTTTCCTAATCGCTGCTCATTTGGAACTAACTTCAGGAGAAACCAACTCAAGGCTGAAGAACTACTTCTGATGTTTTGATTATTACTGTATGTAAACCTGAAGTATCATTGAGTGAACAAAGTAACAATCGCACTGCCAAACACTGAACCAGATCAACCTCTAATTGTATTATCATCTACTCATACATATATGTGCATATCTAAGTTGGTTGATACAGCATGACCAGTTGAGTTTTCCTGAAACAATAGTGAACAGTGAAGCCCGAGCTAAGTTATTGTAGATCAAGACCCAGGTGGGAAATTGAGTTTTGCTCGCAAGGGGGCTAAAATCCAATCCAGAACAATGGGTGACATGGCTGTATGGAGCTGCAAGTGCCAAATAATTCCTGTGATTTTTGACTGCGGTGTGCGTGACTTTTTGTGCTGCAATGCGCGCAATTTAAACATCTGCACAATTTTAGTGCAATGCACGTGACTTGGATATTGTATGCGCAATTTCAATTAAACATGGACCAGTGAAGGTTACAATTTATCTGTACTAGTACATTCGGTAGCAAGTAGAGGGTTCACAAGCAACAATCCAGCAGTGCATCCGGATGGTACTTTGTACCTTCAAGAGAGGGAGGGGGAGGATGCCATCTCGGACGGTCAGTGGTTGCAGTGCCACCATGTTCCAGAAGATTGAGGCCCTCTTGCATGGTCAGAAGCTTTGAGTCTTGAAGAGATCTGCATCAGGTTGAGGCACAGTGCAACCAGGCAACCATTCAAGAACCCCGCTGCTGCTGACAACCCGGCCATTTTGTTTTGTTTTGTTTTGTTTTGCGATCTTGCTCTTCACCCAAAGGGTCAGGACAGTGGTGCTGGCGGTGTCCAGTGGGGGATTCATCATCGGGTTCAGAAAGCGCAGTCACGTGTGCACCGTCACACCAACTCAGCTGTGACCGGCAGCTTATGCTATATGGCTAAGCAAGGCACAAGTTCTTAGCAGCCCTGCCCAAAGATCTCACGTTGCGCACCAGGTAGTTCTCATGCTTCTCTTGCCTGCCCCTCATCACCTCAGCTCGCCACAAGCTTTGTCACACACCCAGAGTGCCTCCCCTCGGTTGGTGTTTCCTCACAGCTCACCGGCCCATAAGCAGCACCCACATATTGGGCTGCAAGGGTTCTCACCCACCCTTGCAGCTTTCTCACTTACACTGCAGGTTCTTGCTGGGCCAAAGTGCTACCTGCTTGCCCATCCTCTCCCTCCAAGTCTCATTGCATATGTCCTCATAGTACACATGTACATACCTACAGTAGTTTTACATGTATACATCGCTCTTCCTAGTGTCTATGCCAATGAAGCACAAGTCCAAAGATACTAGATGAATCATGTGGACGTTGTTTACTTAAATTGCATGCATTGCAGCACAAAAAGTTGTGCGTGCTGTAGTCAAAAATTGTGGGAATTATTTGGCACTTGCAGCTCCATATGGCTGTGGTGGCTGTGGTGATGGTGGTGGTGGTGATCGTGTTCTTTTACCTAAGAGACAAAGTAATGTTAACCTTTATTTTTATTGCAGAGCATCATGGCAAGCAATGTTAACACCAGCTGTCACTGCCTGTCAGTCAGTGATTCTGAGTAGTGACCCGTCTTCTCATTGCATGGCATTTAAAGCGAGCCCAAGCCACATCAGCTTTTAGCTCAACCAACACACCTGGCCAGCAACAACGTCCAGCACCAAAAATGATGCCCAGAATTCTGAGAGAGAGTTGTGTGTTTGCTTTTTCATGCACCTCATGTCATTCTGGTGCCAACATAACATCTACCTGTTCCATAGGTGCATTTGGTCAAAATACTGCTGCCTTTGCCAGTCCTAAACCAGCCATTGGCACTGGTTCCAACCTGTTTGAAGGAGGCACTTCTGCATTCGATCGCAATGGTGGTGCATCTGATGGTACTCCTGCTGCTGGAACATCATCGGGACATCACTTTAGATGCAATGCTCCGAACATGGGGAATGCTTCCAGTGGTAGTTTGCCTTCTGGGCAGCCTTACTTGGCGACAGCTTTTGCTGGAGGTACATATGACTAGTGTTGTGCATGGCCTGGCTTGAAGCCCCGGGCCAGGCCAAGCTGGGCCCCAATGAGCCAGGCCAAGCCGGGCCAATAGGGAGGGCTCATGGGGGCTCGTGGCCCAGCTTCAATCTATTCACACTGGCTTGGGCCGGGGCTCTACAGCTCAGGCCAACAATTTAACTTGTTATTGATATTTATGTACAAATGATGGTGGGGCTAACCCAACCGGCACACACACTTACCTGTGCTCACCCAGCCTGCCACCCTCACCTGCTGCGCTGTCCAGCCTTTTTTTGCACCATTTGTGTGCCACTGCCACCTCACCCACCTTCGCCTGCCATGCCATTGTACAAGTGTGGAAGCATGTACTCGCTCAAGCACGCAGACCATCGTGTCTGCATGTGCTCACTTGCTCACCCTTGCCCACCCCACTCACTGCCATCTCAGTGGTGCACCACCACCCTCACCCACCACCCTGTCATCATGATACAAGCTAGCGAACATGCGCACGCATGCAGACATCATGTCTGTGTGCACACATGTGCTCGCTCGCTCACTCACCCAGCCCACTGCCAAGTCATATGAGCGATCAAACATGCGCACACATGCAGACATTGTGTCTGTGTGCATGCATGTGCTCGCTTGCTCGTCCCCCTTGTTCTGCCTCCCTCACGCTGCCTCACCCACTGTTGCTCACCCCGACGTCTCGCATACTGTCTCACACATCCTGCTGCCACACAAGCACTGGCACCACGCCACCACACTATCATACGTACCCTCCCACCCCAATACTGCGCGAGTGTGTGAGCACACACATGCACACACACCAAGGTATCTGTGTGCACATGTGTGCTCGCTCGCTCGTGCCCACCTTGGAACACCTTCATCCACCCCACTGGTGCACAAGTGCGCATGGCACTGGCAGGGTGTGTGGGCGAGGATGAGAGCGAGGGGGAGAGAAGACGAGGGAAAAGACGAGACAACACAACAACACAACGCATGCAATCATCCATGTTGTACTGTTGCCAACTCAGAGGAGGGAGGAAGGGCGATGAGGGTGAGGGCGACAACAAAACAAATGACATCACAGCGTATGCAATCATGCACACACTGTGATGTCATTCATGCTGCCACCAACTCAATGCAGGGAGGGTGGGCGAGGACGAGGGTGAAAACAATGACAAGATGAATGACATCACAACGCACGCATGATGGCGTGCGTTGTGATGTTGTTCGTGCTGCCACCGACTTGGTGCAGGGAGGGTGGGTGAGAATGAGGGAGAGGACCAGGGTGAGAGGATGGGGGCAGGGCAAGCCCTGGCTCAGGCCAAGCCAGGCTGAAGCCAAGCCGAAGCCTGGATATAGGGCCCAGCTTGGATTTTCTGAGGCCAAAGCCCCTCGAAGCCAGGCCAAAGCCCTCAGCTTTGGGCCAAGCTGGGCCATGCACAACACTACATATGACACCTCATCCCAGTTTGTGCCTTCCAACAACATGTACAGATACCAATCCACCACCTGTGAGGACAGGCACATCTATACCAGCTTATTCTGTCTTCAGCGAGAAGGATCTTTTAAACCAAAGCATAATGCTACACTATGTATCTATCATGGCTGCGCCAGCCTATAAGGGTATGTCTTTAGAGGTGGGTCAACAGAATTTGATATCTTACTTCTATCCTGCCCACGGTTGCTGAATATCGCAAATTAGGAATTATGCATGCAGGATTATCAACAAAATTGCAAGACAGCCATCCAAACACCATATATCAATCCTGCTACACAGTCACCAAGTTGTTTTGGGTTACTATTCACACCCCAGCAGTCTGCGGCTGGTTCGATTTCCAGGAACTATACTACTGGCACACTTGGAACTACTACAAGCCAACCTGCTACAGCCCCATTTGGAGTCATTGGGCAGCAATGATCCAGTACCAGTACTGTGACGCCACACTGCCAAGCAAAGCCTATTACAGGATCTGAAAGCCCCTTTGATCAACCAAGTAGATCCCTGGTCACAATCCATCTGACATACTTCACAGAAGGCCACATGTTTGATCCTGGTAAACTGGCTTGTATAGAAAAACTCATGATAAAGTCTCTTCTTGAAGAGGATCTTGTTGACACTCAGTTCTATCTCTTCTCCACAAGGTCTTCAACATTGGGTCAAGTCACGAAACCTTGTGTTCTTTGCACGAGCAATGCTCTTTTAGCCAAGAGCTCAAAATACTTCTTGGACTGTGAGTGATTCCTTTACAAACAAACAATTCTTGGACTCATCAGTGGCATCCAGTGTCGAGCACGGATACAAATCCTTCAGACCCCTCGCTGGTCAACCTTATGGCTGAAAATGACATTCCTGGCAACACTCAGATTGATGATTATGGCTATGAAAGTGACAGTGACCTTGATGACAGTGATGCCCCCATTCCTGCCACAAATCTGGAGGCTCCGAAAGATCAGTCTGTGATGTTACAAGTGACCCCTTCCAACATTAGTGTTGAAATGCAACCGAAGGACAACAATAGGTGGAGTCCTCCATCGTCCGTTTAATTGACAACTAAGCTGTCTACGTAGATTGTCCGAGGATGGCTTTGGATCTGTTGGCTCCACTACGTTCATCATGAATCCAGAGCAGCCTGGAACATATTACAGTATACGTTTTCTGCAAACAATGGTGGGCCAGAATCAGTAGTGAGCAGTGTGGCTGGACTTCTGGAGACTGTGGATAACAAGAGATAGGGCAAACAGACTGCCATGCGTCTATGGTCCTTGGGAAGTTGCCATATTCTTGTTAAAGATACTGCCTTCCAAATGTAAGTTTTCATCACCATTTTCTTTCATTGTGTGAGTGACATTCGAGGTTAGATGGTATACCCTCCTGAGCTATCTACACACTGAAAAGGTCGAATTCTTACCTCTCAGCTCAGCGACACCTGGTAGGTATCACAAATTGTCAACGAGCTTTCTAGATGAGCTGAGGTGCTCTGCCAAGTCCATGTATCGTCTGGCCTCCAAGGTTCATGTGGCTGATCACACTCAAACTTACTGAATCAGATATTCCCGCTGAACAACACACTTTTAGGTTGGGCTAGATCACCTTCACGATGTGGCTTTGGCCCACATTCGAAGTGGACTTACAGAACATAACATTCTGAAAGAGCTTACATGCAGCCTTGTCTCGAGGTGTGTTCTCATCGACTTTCAATTCAGGACACCGTTTACTTACTGTGATGTAGACATCCCCAACTACTGGAGACAGAGCTCAATATACTATACTCCTACATCGCATCACCCCCAGTAGTTGCAGGTTTTCCTGCCCTCACACGGCACATTGCTAACAAGGAAATTCCTTACGGGGCTGATATTATCCTTGGAATTCATGCGAGGCTTTTGAAGGACCCTCATTGTTTGCTGTTTGGAGCAGTGGCCCCTGCCTCACTGCCTGGCCCCTTGGGGTCAACTGAACCAGTAGCACGGAATGTAATTGTGAGTGATACATCTGAAGATGAAGATGAATATCAAACTTGGCGCTAGCTGGAGGAGTTGTCATGAGGAGGTTCTCGCATCAAGGAGTACTGGAGCACACGGGTATGAGTTTTTCGAATTATGGACCCATACACATGTAATTGTACCTAGATCTGATTTTTCTGACATTCGTGGCCATACAAAAAATGTGCGCCAGACTCAACATGATTTGCCACTCCGAGTCATTGACTCGGGAACTGCCACCTGGCGTCGGCGACAACCTTGCTTGTCACTTGGGAAGGTGAACAGGAACGACACTCGATCTGATTTGAGTCAACTGTGTACATAAAACAAGAGGGAGGCATAAAGGGCAACAATACTAGCTTTATCTAACCTGAAACAGTATTAAGGGAAATTAATAGTACTAGTAAACCAGTGCTCGTAAATGTAGTCTGAATGAAATGTAATGAGTCTACTAGCTCAGAGGAAGGAATGTGGGGAGTTAAAGGAATGTGCTGGGTAGTAGTACCAATCAGAACCAATCAAAATATTGAATCTACCTTTGACGACTTCTCTTGTTAGGGCTGGAGGAAGGGTCAACATAAAGACTAATTTTATGTTTCCTTGGTGTACCAGCTACAGTAGATCGTGGTGGAGCAATGACACGAATCATGTCAACATGTTGCTCAAGGCAGCACATACTGGCGTGGCAGCCTCTCTCATCAATGGCAAGACCACGCATACAATTGCCATGATGTCCAACCGCAATGACAACAGGGGAACGATTAGTGCTGAATCGAAAGCAAAGTTACAGGCGTTCTGGAAGCATATCCAGTACTTGATCATCGATGAAATGTCGATGATTGCAAAGAAATTCCTAGCCAAGTTATCCCGCAACATAGGCATCGGGAAGATGGTCGAAGGCGAGCAACCCCCTCCCCACTCCTTCGGTGGCATCAGCGTCATCAAATGCGGTGATTTTTTTCAATTCCCTCCCGTTGCATGCGGTGAAGCCGAAGCGTTGTATTTTCCCATTCCTAGCATACCCGGAAATCAGGATAGCATCACAGGGCGCCTCATTTACGAGGAATTCACCACTGTCGTCACACTGACGGAGCAGATGCGTGTTGTTGATGAAGGATGGCACGACTTCCTCCGACATCTTCGGTTTGGCCATGTCCAACAGCACCACACGGAAATGCTACGCACTCTTCTACTCACACACCCAAGTTGCATGGAAACAGACTTCGAATCCGAGCCATGGAATGATGCCGCCTTGGTAACCCCACGTCACGCTGTCCGGCGGCTGTGGAACGATTCTGCACTCCAGCAACATGGTCATCAAACACGTCGTTTCATATTTCAATGTCACGCAGAGGATACGATTAAGGGGCAGCCTCTAACACTCACAGAGCGTTATGCTGCAACACGGGGATCAGGAGACAAGTCGGACCAGAAGCGCCGAAAACAAGACCTTCCTGACATCATCGAGGTGGCCGTTGGGATGAAGGTGATGGTAACACAAAACGTGCAAACAGACCTAGATATCACCAACGGAGCCCGTGGCACCGTTGTGGACATTTTGCTGAGCCCAGATGAACCTCTCATCTCTGATCTCCAACCTACAATCATGCTCAAGCATCTCCCAGCATGCATCCTAGTGAAACTCAATCGCACTCGCGCTTCAAAGTTGCAGGGCCTGGAAGAGTCAGTCATTCCTGTCGAACCAACAACAAAGTCATTCCATATCAAATGCAAATCATCAGAGGGAAAAGACATGACGCGCACCGTGCGTCGACGCCAATTCCCAATGACCGCTGCCTATGCCTTCACGGATTACCGCTCACAAGGGCAGACCATCCCGGCTGTGCTCACGGACATCGCAACACCCCCTTCGGGAGGTCTGACATTATTCAATCTTTATGTCGCACTCTCACGAAGTTCAGGGCGTTCAACGATCCGCCTGCTACGAGATTTTGACGATAAGTTGTTACAGAAGGGACACTGTGCGGAGTTGCTGGCAGAAAACGACCGGATTAATGACCTAGACAAGCAAACACTGAGATGGTGGAAGGAAATGGGGCGCGACACAAGATCTGTGTAGGGATGCATCGAGGGGGACCGTACAGTAGCTTGTTCGTACACAATCTCGAGGAGTGCAGTGACCACAAATTATTATTCAAACTCAGTCACGGAAGAATCCGGGACGACAGGGGCTGCCAATTGTCGGGACGACAGAAACCAAGGTGATATGGCAGAACTTACTCAAAGCTACCATGTGACGTTGATTTTCTTGATCCACAGCAAACACACCCAAAAAAAAACAAGTTTGTTCCCTCATCATGTCTCCGCGGAGACTTACTGAAAAGTGGTATGTTTGTCCTTTTCGCTACGATACTTAGAAAGAGCACTTACAAGACTTCATTCATTTACTCTGACGACGTGTTCTAGGTAAGTACGATTGTAGTTTGTTACCATCACGGTGTTGGGAATAGGCTAATGACATGTTCTAGCTCTAATATTATCCAGTCTATTTCGCAGTCTCTACATAAATTCCGCCCGTTGCCAAATTAGCGAGTCTTGGAGGGGTTCGTTATCCACATGGAACAACAACGCGCCAACCTTCCTCGCCTTACCCGGATCCTCTGGTTCAGGCAACAGCGTCAATTTGGTCTGGGGACGAAATAACAGCAAGTACGTCGACCCGCCAAAGTGGAACGACCCGATCTCGTGACCCTTCTTGATCTGATCCCCTGCCTTCACCTCCACCTTGGTCGTTGAGATCTCCCCAAGACCGACCCCGACGAAATACATCAACCCGATATCGGGGTTGTCCGACTCAATGAAGATGAGCGCCCGCGTGGAGATGGCGGTGACGAAGGCTTGCGAACGGGAGACGACATCTAATCCTGGTTCGTCATCCAGACGTGCCGCATAGTACGTGCCGGGTATAATGTACGTCTTGATGACATGTCCATCGACGGGACTGTGCCAGCGGTGATAATCAAGCGAGCTCAACATCGCCTGGAAGACCGTCCCGCCGACAAACTGGGACGTGAGTGGGTCAAAGTTGAAGATATGGTCGAGTGAATACGGCATCTCCTTGAGCCAGAACTCGTCGGTCGCTTTCACATTGGTGGAGACACGGTACGTGATTGCCTCGCAGGCAGCGTTGATGAATGTGGGATTGTAGGGCGCAAAGGTGGGACGAACACCTTCTCTGAAACGTCTGCCAAAGAAGTCGTCCCAGGACGTGAAGCCCATGTGTGGCTGGTCGGGATAGCACGCCCACGCCTGTGTGAAAGGCATCCCAAGCCGGTCGGCCTGAACCTGTAGCGCATCGGGGCTGAACCAGCCACCCTCTGTAGCGACTAAGACATCCCGAGACGCGGGAGAGACGAGGAACTTGGTCCACTCGCCAAAGACTCTGTGGAAAATCGCATTCACTTTCGGATTAGTGAACGCGCGGTAACCGGCCTCGGTGTTGCAGAAAGGAGCAAGGACGCCGTACATTGGGACGCCGCTCACGAGAGGGCTGGTGTAGCTGTACGTCGGCGCCGCGGTAATGGTTCTATCGAGAACAGCTAGGAGCCCCGTATAGCTCATGATCTAACAATGTCGGTAGGTTGATTGTATCAATGACCGCAGGGCTAGCCACTTACCGAGCGCTGGTTAGATTCCAGGTTAGGACGAATATGTTTAAACATTTCATGGAAATCTCTGAATATCCCGGCGTCCTCCTCGATCAGTTTCTTGAACTCAAGAATAACAGGAGAAGGCTGCTTCTGGTCAAAGTGACGTGCTCGCGTACTCATACCGTCCTTGATGAGCTGAGCGAGCAATTCGCTCTGGAACTTCCGGATGATGTCGGGGTCCTTCGGGAGCCATCGGGCAATGGTGCCACGGTATTTGATCTCAAGAGACATGTTGGTTTAGCTGTGATTGTGAACGGCCACCCAGAGATCGCGTTGATTAGAAGGATGACCCGCAACTGGATGAAAGATGAATGGCGAGAAAATGAAAGGCGAGTGTTGGAACTTATTATATTGTAATGCGGAGTACCGGGAGTGACCAGACAGGTCCAGACTCCCCTTTGCGAGCTGTTTTTTCAAAACCCTGTCTATTTTCCATTTCAAACGATGTCGGGACATGATGAAACGGCTGAACCAGAAGCAGACTCGGACTCATGCTCTGACCAGTGCCGACTGACGGACGTGTTGGGCCTTGGCATTGATGCACGGAGGACCTACGGCAAGTATCCGAGTCTAATGGAAGAGGAGGTGCCTTCCGACGTAATTCAAGCCTGCCGTGTCGTTTCATCGAATCTCTTCATGGTTGACGAAGAGAGAAATCCACACGAACTAGTTCTGGTGTGATACCGCATGGGAACGACCGTAAGCGCAGCGGGTCGCCCGAGGTGCCCGAAAGGGTTCCCCCCCTTTGCCCGCTGGCCCATGGGAGCACTAGCTGGTGTAGCGAGTAGCAGGAGCCACACGGTGAGCAGCGATCCGCGGGCTCAACTCTCAGCTAACTTGATACACTGGCATGACAACAATACAATGGAGACCACTAGTATCAAGGTATACAAGTCGTCTCTCAGATCTGCGAACGACTTCTTAGCATTGGGAAATTGACAGATTCCTCCGGCCTTTTTGGCGTTATCTCTATACATTAAGTAAGCACGGAACGCGGGCGGTTCGGCGTTTATCGTTGCCACCCGTCTCTCGCTCCATCATGATGCATGTTAAGTAATCGGTAGCGGCGCGCGGGGGCGCCAAAGTCCCCGACTTCCTTTAGCTGTGACTGTGTTCCACCGAGAAAGGTTTTATTCGTCAGTTCACCCCCTTGTTACAAGAATGACCAGCCATGTACTCGTTGTACTCATGTCTACCACCAACCCGAGCCTGAACTCCACTGATTCTGACATTCTGTCGTATGTCTGCCAGCGCATCTCGTTGATATTGACCACACGCGGTGCACACCGTCGGACCTCGGTTCAGTCCATTTTGATCCTCCAAGTTCATAATACCTGTTCAGACAAGAAGACAACTTTCTGGGGGACAACAGACGGCCATGCAATAGAAGTCTGCCATGTAGCACTTACATATTCAGCTCTTCTTTCGCGCCGTGCAACTATTCGCTCTTCTGCTATATGCGCCAGTGCTTGAGAATCTG
>JBBPNN010000549.1:0-20882 GCA_038090935.1 Hortiboletus campestris | reverse complement strand
CCCCCATTCAACGGGGACAAAAAACGCGGTGAAACAAAAAACGCGGCGCGAGACGACAAAGCGCGGCGCGCGGCGGACAGAAAACGCGGTGGGAATAAATGTGCGTCTGTAGCGTCATACAATGCGACGGGCAAACATCGTACTCTACAGAATTATTGGCTCAAATGCTGGAGTATACATGATAGGGACTCGAATCTATCGCAAAGACATCTAATTCAGTATTAATGCTATTATATGTTCGATTATATACTGAAAAAAATTCCAGTCTAGGAAAAGTGTCGTGAAACCAAACGTGAATTTTTTTTACTACGGCGAGGATGAGTTCATGCCAACAATCTACTCCCTTGGTAGTGGCTCAACCAAACAAACGACGTTCTATTGGGGAGCACGGTGTTCACCGCAACCTCCTCAAGATTACCACCATACTCTGTCCTCTTGAATATCTTCACCCCAGCAGTGCCAGCAAACCCAGCAGCAACAATGTATCCCTCACCACCAAATCCTGCTTGCTCACCGGACATCATCCCACGGATCTGATCCAGGCCTGTATATACCTGGTTGCGCAGAACCAGTTGGTTGTCGACATTCTCAAAGATCGCAATGGTGTCTCCGCGAGGGTCTTGCACGCCCGTATTGCGATTCGACGTGTAGATGTATGGGATAGGATACTCTGCAGTCAGCTCGGGGATGAGGATTTCAGCAGCAGCGAATACGGAGCCTGCAGGTGGGTCGGGGGGGATGATGGAAACGTTCGAGAGGATCTTGGATGTGCCATTGGGGTAGGAGGGGACCTCCTGGAGGGTCAAAGTACTTGCCATCTCGTGAATGGTATACAACATATTATCTGGGGAATGGTCAACAAGAGACACCGATGAGACAGACTGCGAAGACGGCGTACCTCTGATACGAATGTGGCGAGGACCGCTGCCAATAGGTTGTTGGATCTCACCATGGACAACATGATTGCCGGGGTTGCCATTGACCTCACCGAGTCGCCAAATCTTGTCGTTACCCTGTAGGTGGTTGAGATACCTATTCGATACACCTGGACTAGCTGACCTTGTCAGGAACGAAGACATCACTGCCATATTGGTAGGTCATGTGAGGTTCCGAAGCACCCTCGGTACCAGTGGTGGGGACCGGAAACGTCCATATGTCCGAATCGTTGGAGAAATGCAAGTGGTCATCCTCGGTGGGGACGACACGCATTGTACCAGAGCCATACTGTGCGGATGTGAATGGAGCAGCCATGTGATGTTGCGAGGACGCGTACGTTGGCCACTACAACCTGGCCATTGGACAAGCCTGCGCAGTAAGGGGGCCAGCCTCCCCCGGAGCTGAAGGTATCCACCAGAGCGATGGCGCCATCGGGACCAACAGTGAAAGATTGAATGGCTCCTTCTGGGCCGTTCTCGTTGGTCGCGCTAGACGGACGTACTCAGGTCAAAACACTAATGAGAGACGCACGAAATACATACTACAATATACTCTTGTTCGTAGGGTGAGATATGATCCACGATGGATTGCCGCCGGTGATGTACTGGTCGAGGTAGGTCAAGGAGTTGTCGTCGGTATTGAACAGGTAAGATGCGATATAGGCAGTATAACCGCCAGCGAGAATGGTGAAGTTAACCATCGTGAACGGTAGGGCGTCATGCGTTGGAAACGAGGAGTCCAAGATCGTTTCATTGTGACGCTTGCGAAGCGCAAGGTTTTATAAGGACCCCGGCTTATACCTATAGCACTCTCCGGACAAAGTGGGGTCTTGGAAGGGGAACGACATATCGGGGAGACCACTATACGCCGTGACGGGTTACCTTGTTTCAACAAGGTCACTGCCGGGCCGTATATATATGTCGTTGTGCAACTAGTGTAGCCGTACTAGATATCTTTGTGTTACTTCCTTCGACAGCCATTTTTCCAGTCCATCATGCTCATCCTACCCTCTCAAAAGCTCCGAGTCGCCGAGGGATTGAATTACGCGCAGTTGGTCTACGGAATTACGAGACACTTGCAAAGGCTCGAGAACAGATCACTGCCGCATGCACGGGGTTCCGAAAGCGTGCTACGGACAAAGATGATGATGATGATTAGCAACTGCGAGGTACATGGTAAAGTTCGAGTACATGTTAGCGACTATCTACATGATTAGGCCCGGTTTTTCGGGCAAGATCCACTATGTTGACACCTCCAATCATATTTTGGACTGTTAAGTAAGTAAACCCGGATCTCGAGTCCGGACAACATCACCCCCTCTGGACGGGGTGCGTCCGGACACGTCCACCGACCTGGATGATCTGGGTTCTATGGGTAATAACCGAGGGGTCCTGTTTTATATCCATGGCTGCCACCATAGCGCATTCGACGTCCGATTGAGAGTAAGGATCGGCGTCAGAGTGGCATGACTACCAATTACAATTCCTAGGGCGAGGACGATCCTGGGTGGGTAAGAGTTTTCTGACCGGGCTGCAGCGGCCCCTTCGAGGTCAGAAGTTCCGATCATGAATGGACAACTGCCACGCGGAGGGTCGAGTAGAAGATACTATCGTGTCTCGAGCGTGAATGGGCTCGCTGATATACTGTCGCTTTGTAGAACAAGCTCTGATGGGAGATGGGGGAAATTGACGATCACCAAGGCAGTAGGAAACGAAATTGAGAGGATCGAGATGATATTTCGTGCAATCCCAGTAGGCATTACAACCACTGAACCTACCAAGCAATTCAGATCAAGGCAAGTTCAATCGCAGAGCAACTAGCCCTGCAAAAAAGTACACAAAACACAAGGCAAGTCTCGTTTGGCTATGAGACAACTTCATGCATAACCGGACGAGGAAGACTGTGCAGTCCAGAAGAATGGTGGTGGGAAGAACAACATGGATGGTTTCTGGTGCGTTCTTCAGCTACATTGCCAAGCCTATCCATTCAGATCAATGAAATACCTGCTAGGAAAAATACAGTTGGAGCGCATCGACGCACCATTCACCATGAGGATCACCAGAATATTTGCTACATATGTCACACTAGCGCGAGCGGCAGAGTCGCACGGCGAGCAGCGATCGGGCTCGACTGTCGGATTTGATACATGACGATGAGAGAGGAAACCACTAGTCTAAAGCTACATAAGCCACAGCGAATCGCCCGTGTACCTTCAGTTCTTTCATCTACAAACGACAGGACTTACCCCAATCAATTCCGTTGCTAAGAGGCTCTAGCTTCGTGTGGTATTCCAACCATTTCAAAACCCTTCGAGGGTTGACCGTTACACACAAAATACGAACAAAGCAGCTCCTTTGTCGCGTAACCGACGGTATGAACTCACTTGTGCCCGCCACATGCCCGACATCTGCGAACTTGATACGCGTCCTTGGATCGGATGGGTGGTGCTGTCGATGCCCGGGTTCTGGAACCCCGGGATGCGCTGGTGCCTTACTCAATCTCGGTCTTCTTAAGCGCATTTTTGTCCTTGATATGTTGTCCACAAGGTTTGACCGATGCGACTAGCGTTTCAAAAAGCCACAACAATTTCGGAAATCTCTCGTCTCGCTCTTGTTTATATCTGTTTGGACTCTCTACCGTATCATCTACAAGCTAGTAATGCGCTGACCTTTTATACGCATGTCTTGCACAGGTGTATTGTGTCATCGTCCTTTCTCCTCGGTACGCTCGATAGAGGGTTGTGCCGGCTGGATTTTCTGGTGTAATAATTCTGTTGAGTGCGATGCTTGATGTTACTCCTTTGGGAGTGTCTCACTGGCAGTAACAGGATGAATCGGGGGCATTTGTTGAAGGTCACCTAGTGCATACCGTAACGTCTGTCTTCTCGAGCCCATCGAGACATGTGCACGTTCTCCGAGTCGATTCATCGACATGAACCTTCATGACCCCGTTGTGACGAAAGCGTGCTCCATGCTCTTCTTTCCACCACCGTCCTGCTGGACGACACGGTCTTCCTCGTGACCTCGTCCGGTTGTGCATGAAGATGTCTCCGTGAAACAAAGCCTGTGTTTTGTATACTTTATGTTGGGCAGTTCTTTGATTGAACTCATCTTGATTCCAATTGCTTGGTAGGTTCAGTTGTTGATAGTACCTTTGACGTCCCAGCTGCGTTGCCCTGACCGTCCGCATCACGGCCCAGTATCTCCCGAGGTGGTGCCTGCTGGGAGTCCGAGAAGCATCCCCTCGATCATCTCAATCGTTTTCCCAGTGGCCCGGGCCTGCGCTTCGTATGATCGGAACGACGATCTTCTGATCTTGAGGGGCCGCTGCGGCCAAGTCAGAAGGTTCTTACCCATCACCGATCCAAGATCGTCCTCACGTAGGAATTGGTAGTAGTCGTACCACTCTGGTGCCGTCCCGCACTCCCACATTTCGTCCAGACGTCGAATACGCCGCGGTGATGGGCATTCGTGCGGATATGGTTATGAAACCTTGCGCTCGGCAGACGTCACGGTGAAACGATCTTGGACTTTTTCTCGTTTCCAACGCGCCTAACGCCCTACCATTCACGATGGTCAACTTCACCATTCTCGCTGGCGGTTATACTGCCTATATCGCATCTTACCTGTTCAATACCGACGACAACTCCTTGACCTACCTCGACCAGTACATCACCGGCAGCAACCCGTCGTGGATCATTTCTCACCCTACGAACAAGAGTATATTGTAGTATGTGTCTCGTGTGTTTCTCACTTGTGTTTGATCTGAGTGCGTCCGTCTAGCGCGACCAACCAGAAAACCCCAGACGGGGCCATTCAATCTTTCACTGTTGGTCCCGATGGCGCCATCGCTCTGGTGGATACCTTCAGCTCTGGGGGAAGCTCGCCCAATTACTGCGCAGGCTTGTCCAAAGGCCAGGTTGCGGTGGTCAACGTACGCGTCCTCGCAACATCACATGGCTGCTCTATTCATATCCGCACAGTATGGCTCTGGTACAATGCGTGTCGTCCCCACCGAGGGTGACCACTTGCATTTCTCCAACGATTCGGACATATGGACGTTCCCGGTCCCCACCACTGGTACCGAGGGTGCTTCGGAACCTCACATGACCTACCAATATGGCAGTGAGGTCTTCATTCCTGACAAGGTCAGCTAGTCCAGGTGTATCGAATCGGTATCTCAACCACCTACAGGGTAACGACAAGATTTGGCGACTCGGTGAGGTCGATGGCAACCCCGGCGATTATGCTGTCCACGGTGAGATCCAACAACCCATCGGCAGTGGACCTCGCCATATTCGTATCAGAGGTACGCCGTCCTCGCAATCAGTTTCGTCGGTGCCTCTTGTTGACTGGCTCCAGATAATATGCTGTATACCATTCACGAGTTGGCGAGTGCTTTGACCCTCCAGGAGGTCCCCTCCTACCCCAATGGCACATCCGAGATCCTCTCGAACGTTTCCATCATCCCCCCCGACCCACCTGCAGGCTCCGTATTCGCTGCTGCTGAAATCCTCATTCCCGAGCCGACTGCAGAGTATCCTATCCCATACATCTACACGTCGAATCGCAATACGGGCGTGCAAGACCCTCGCGGAGACACCATTGCGATCTTTGAGAATGTCGACAACCGACTGGTTCTGCGCAACCAGGTATATACAGGCCTGGATCAGATCCGTGGGATGATGTCTGGTGAGCAAGCAGGATTTGGTGGTGAGGGATACATTGTTGCTGCTGGGTTTGCTGGCACTGCTGGGGTGAAGGTATTCAAGAGGACAGAGTGTGGTGGTAACCTTGAGGAGGTTGCGGTGAACACCGTGCTTCCTACTAGAACGTCGTTTGTTTGGTTGAACGGGAACCAATACCAAACACTGGAGTAGATTGTCGGTATATGATCCATTAGATCCACGAACTTATTCTAGCCGACGTGTCAGTATTTATTTAAAAACCGGTTAAAAAGTTCTATCTGCTCGTCCTTGCTCAACCCCATGCGTCCCCTCCAATGCGATGGGCAAATAGGCATCTCCTCGGGATGCATGGGCCTTGTTGGTCGTCCCAATATAGCATCTAGTATTTCTGGAACGTTCTCAGGCTTCACGTTTCCAAGCCTGTCCATTCAGATCAATGAAATACCCGCCAGGAAAATACATTTGGAACGTGGACACACCATTCACCATAAGGATACACCAGAATATTCGCTGCGTATCTATGTTACACAAAATAGAGCCCGGTGCCGTCAATACGAACACGGCAGCCCCGTGTGCAATTTCTTTGTCGCCTAGCCCACGGTATGAACTCACTTATGTCCGCCCACGTGCCCGACTTCTGCGAGCTTGATACGTGTGCTTGGATCGGATGGGTGGCACTGTCGACGTCTGTCCAGCTCAGCGCGGATAGCGCGCACGACTGCGCCGCCCGTATCGCCGCACCGACAGTCCCGCGCGCCGTGTGTGCATACGTAGAGATGGACGTCGTCTGAGGGTGATGTCGATGGCGCGCCGGATGTGGGAGGCTTGACGTGCGCTCGTAACGCGTCCCCGACGTCCTCCACGTTCGCAAGCGACACCGCCTCAATTTCCAACTTGCCTCGCGCGCTCGAAAACGCCGTCAGATGGTACGTCTGTGCGTCGTCTCCGGCTGGAGGACACGGGCGTACGGGTTGCGATGCGGACCAGGCAAAGTTGACGGCGCCGCCCCAGGGTGCGGTGGCGAGCAGGAGCTTGCGCTGGACGGGGGTTGTGTATTTGGCGGGGTATGTGCTTGGGGCTTGGAGAGTGTGGAGGAAGACATAGCAGTGGTGGGCGGGGGCGGTTCCTGCAAGTTGCTCGGGGTCGGGGTCGGTGGTGGAGAGCGCTCGTCGGCCGAGCGTGTAACGCCCAAGACTGCGGGTGCTCGCACGAGCGGGTCCGTGAAGATGGAGGAGTGTCATGATGGCTACTTACATGCGGAATGAGAATGTTGTCGGAGTCGACGTTCGGGGTGCAAAACTCTGCCAGCACTTTCACCGTTGCTTTCGGCCTTACCGTATGAGTCCCTCCCGTTGCCAGTGCGAAACGGCTAGGCCGTGCTACAATTTGGGTAAGCCGTCGACTTGCATATCAGCGGAATGCAGCTGGGGCCCGGATCCCAAAGCTCCAAGCGTAGGGCAACTGTGATACTTGTCTCCGCTAGGCAGACCACGATCGTGCAATTCGTAGACAGTTGTTCCATAACGCGACAACACAGCAACGCCGGTGAGTCTCACTTATTTCGCCCTATTCCTTAACTGATATCTCTTGCAGCGTCTCTTGTCAAAGTCTCGTACGTCCTCTTCTTTGCCTGTCTCGATACTTCGGTGGTCTGATCACCAGACTGGCACACATCGACGTGTCAGGTTGGTCCCGCCAGTTCATTGTGCATGCACGGAGGCTAGAATGCACGCCTTGCCTATCAGGAGAATGCAGCTGAGGTACAAGTAGGTCCTGGTCCTGGAGGGTGGTCGACGGGCCCATCCGTAACTCACACCTTGTGGGACTTCCCCTCATCCGTGCGAGAGCGTTCAAACAGTTCTGAACGGCATCTTACAGCATGACTTTCTGAACTTGTTTCCAAAGAAGGTGTGACTTCTTTGGTTATTGTTGCAGATACGAGGTTCCATGGGCTGGTAACACACGATTCCAGGGCTACCAATCCTTGTCCGGCGAACCCCCTGAAAATGCCGTCCAAATAACACCATGCGTGGTTCTACATGGTTCGTTTACCGTCATCTGTCAGCTGGTGGTGTTCATAAGACACTTTTTTCGTGTATAGTGCTCGGCCAACTGACCCCAAAATTATGATGAGTGTGTCCCATCCGGACATAGATCGCTTTTTGCAGGCTCCACCTCGTTTTGAAGAGCTTGGATTCTCCGCTAGAGAGTGATATATAAGAGCCAGAAATGTACCCTCTAAGCCCAGTGACAATCGTTCGCTCTTGCACACTCTCTCCACCAAGGATTTTATGAAGATGAAGATATCCTTTTCACCGCTCGTTCTTCTCGCTGTCCTCTTCACATCCTCTTTTGCTGTGCCGACAGAGAAAGGTGAAGGACATTTATATTTTGCGAGTGAATGCTTCCGCTCACCATGAACTAACGTAGCTTCGTCCAAGCGTGCCCCCGAATTATCATTCTCTGGCTATGGGTATGGTGCTGTCAGTATCAGAGACGTGGAGACAAATGCAGATGGACTTCGTCTCAGCAAGCGGCGTCAAATGAGCCCCAGTTTTTCGCTCGTGAACTTCTCAGGTTCCCCCATTTCGCTCAAGCGCGGCGCCGAGGAAGCGAACGAGGAGCTCTCCAAGCGCTCCGAGACGTACAACCTGGTTGTTACGTCACTCTCGCCCGTGAATGACCTCTCTGGTCGTTCGGCGGATGCTTATGAAGGCCGCCACGTCGTAGTTTGCATGTGTATGTACCTCCACGTATTGTTTGTTTGGAATGCTGACTTTGCGTACTCGCGCCCCTGTAGCGGACGCCATGGTTCACGGTCTCGAACAGATCGGCGTGACTCAGGACCAGATGCCCCAGTATCTTAGCCGGGCCGTGCATGCCACAGATCCTGCCACCGGTTACAAGTACTATCTCGTTCCTGACGACTCCCCTGCCACTGTTGCCGCTGATATCGGTGAGGCGTTCGCGCGAGAACCGCCATCTAATCCGCTGATGATTTTGGGCTAGTTCTCAACCTGGATTACCAGCCATAAACCACTATGACCCGCTTGGTGACAAAATCTCATGTTTTTTTCACTCTACGAATGGAAATCGTGCTCTTGGTAGCTTGAATTGATTTGTGACTCGAGGTGCACTTCCTCTGGAATTACGGATCCCCTGGTTAACTTTCTGGAATCCTGTGCCTTTAAGGCGGCGTTCGATCGACCTTTCAGTGGCACTTCTCGTTTTCTGAGACGCGGAACCGACGTGTTATGGTGCACTCTCCATGGGCATTTGACCAGCTAGTTCACAAAGTACTGTAATGTGTGCCATGCAAGTACCTCTTGCGATCAAATTCGACTGATCATCGTCAGTCTACTTTCTCCCGACTATGTCGATGCTCACTGATCGTCGCACGACGCTCCGGGTTTCGAAGCATCATCACTTCGACGACTTCTGGTGATGCCATTGTCCTGAGCCGCACATGTTCCGAGTCCCCCATTTTCGTTGCGTGTTTCAGATGGTCGACAGACACAACAATCTAATAATCTACTCAGGTTACTATCTCGGCTTCGAAGGCCGAGCAACTGCCGATACTGTCTGCCTACAGTCGACCCCCTTGTAACCCATACCACATATAAGATAACCCATAAGTTTTTGGATTTCCTAAGTTGGTTTGCAGGGAATTTGCATCCTAACCCAGACCCCATATAGCTTTTCTGGACAATCTTCCTATACTTACAGTCATCCACCGGCACTTGGGCCACCAAGATTTCGGGAGTGTCTGTGACAACAACAACACTTTATTTGTTAGATCAGAGGGTAGGGATGTATTAGTATATAGTCAACCGTGATGTAGCAAAGATAAGAAATTATTTGTGAATCTATACTGTGTCGGAAATAGCTGCACAAAGAATCTAGTAGATATTGAGCATCCACCAGCACTTGGGCCAAGACAAATCTGGTAAGTGCGAGTCGAAGCGATATCTTACCGACACTTATTCCTCTACACTCTCAGGCTCACCATCACTGTCCATGCCATTGGCATTCCTATCACTTTGCTCATCCATCACATCTCTGTTGTTTCTCTCATCTCCAAGTCCCTCATGCTCACCACTGGCACCTTCACCTCGCTCAGATCCTGGCTTTGGAGCCTGTGGCTCCAATTTTCCTAGCTTCAGCTTTGCCCACCCCACCCGCCTTCTTTCCTGCTTTGCAAGCTCACTCTCCTCCTTCCACAAGCGCATCGCATCACGGTAAGCTTCCCTGTGTGCCTTGTTCTGTTTCTTCCACTCTGTCTCCACTTTCCTCCACTCTGTCAGCAACTCAGATTGCTCACCCTTGCGTTTATGGCGCTCTTCTTGTGCAGCCTTCTCTGCTTCGCAAGTGGTCTCATGCTTGACCATGCGGTTGAAAAATTCATCGCCAGTGAGTAATCTAGGTAAACCGTCACCATTTAGCTGACCTGTCTTCTTTCTTTTTCTCTTCTCCTCTTGTCCTGCAAGCTGTCCTGAGAGACGATCACAAAACATCAACTGCAACACAACATTTGACTGCATCATGATTCCAACAAGTGCAATTTTCGACACGAACTCTTGATTGTAGGATTCATATAGTGCCATTTGGTAAGCATGCTCTCTTTTGTTTGCTAGTTCTTCATCTAGCAGAGGGTGTGTGCGTTTGTGGCGAGTTGGTGTAATTTGGGCAGGTGTAAATTCCGGGAGACGATGAGATGAGGTGAGTGGGGTTGAGGTGTCGAGGCTTGAGGTGGTAGTAAGGCAGTTCATTCATTGCATTTTCACAGTCTCCGACTCTGAATACTGTCATATTGAGCATTCTATTTTTGGTTTATCTTGTTATTCTGTACACACTGATAAACAGCTCAATGCCCTCATGACCATCCTTCACCGGCATTGTACTGGCAAGATGAGGGAGCTTTGATCTCCTGATCAGATGGTGGGACCACAAAGCCAACCAGTATGTTGAGATGTTCCAATAGTATAATTCCATCATGTATTTCCATTCCACCATAGGAACTATGAAACACCAGTATTTTAACTGTAAATCAATACCCATAGGTCTAACAATGTTCGTGCAGTAGCTCATTTGATGGTAAAGTGTAACTACATATCATATCTCGTTATACCAATAACTGTTTTGATTGATGTGACTGGAATTCATGCAGTATTTTTGTTTGGCCCAAGTGCCAGTGGTGGCCCAAGTGCTGGTGGATGACTGTATAAAAACAGGTCGTAACCCATACATTACCCCAAAAAGCACTAACTAACCCTAACCATGACCACTATATTTAGAAATTATACTTACATAAGGTGTCTTTGGGCATGTTGAACCTCAAAAAGGGCTTGACTAAGTGACCAAACCTAGATTTGAGGGTAGCAATAGATTGTGTATGGACCAATGCAGAATGTCAATAATCAACTTTGGCGGACCTCTCAAACAACCCAGTACTCCCTGATAACCCATACCCCACAGCCTCTCCCAATGGGTATGGATTATAAGGGAGTCGACTGTACTTGTACATCTAAGCGCTATTACATAATAAAAAATATTCTCAAAAAGATCGCTCATATTACATAATGTTTCAACGCGACCCCCAAGGTTCGTCGATTTCACACATCCCGAGCCGGTCGCAGCCGTGTGGCTATACCCCGAGTCTTGAATACGGTTCCCCACTCTTTGTGAATCGCCATTCTTTTCGAGGTGAGCCCCTTTTTTGCAGGACGAAGCATGGAATGCTACACCGTCTATCTCCGCATTGAAATGAGATGGTTTGACGCTCGAGTCTGAGCACCCCTCGGCCGGGCCCGCATGACACCCGAAATCGCTGTTCGTTCGGCGGACACTGTGACCTAACACCTTGGATCACTTTCTCTAATGCGTGCGAGAGCGTCATCGTCGATCTGCAAACCGACGCTGCTTTAGCCGAGGACAGTAGTGGTGACCCAGTGTTGTAGAGAAACGATTGAGTTCAGACGTGGGTCCGCTTCGCGTTTGCAACGAGCTGGAAGCACTGACAAAATTTATTCTCAAGCGCAAAAGACGAGTTTCGACTCGATAACACGTACTACTAATACAACAAGGAAAGCCTTTGCGTCCATAAAGTCAGGAGAGCGATTGAAACCGGGCTCGTCCATGGCCAAATAGCGCCGCAAAAGCAGAAAGGATACACGATACAAGACAACAGGTTACGGTTCAAGATGAGAAACAGTTTGTGTGTCCGTGGCAGCGCAGGTCCTGCACACGGCATTTTGACACAGGGAAGAAGAGTAGGCTAGTCACGAATCCAGCGGTAAATATTGCCAGCAGGGTTGACCCCCCAAACCACACCATCGGCACCCGCGCCAATATCGCTAAGGCCACCAGAGACCTGGATCCAGGCATTACCATCATCGCCTGTGCCCGTGTAGATGTTGTTTCCACTGTTGACCCCCCACACATTGGTTTTCACCCCAACAGAGATTCCAACCAGTTTACCAGGAACGTGGAGCCAGTGGTTGCTATCCCAGGTGTAACGATAGATGTCGCCGCCAGAGTTGACCCCCCAAACCGTGCCATCGGCACCCGCGCCAATATCAGAAAGGGAACCAGGGATCTGGACCCAGGCATTCTTGTCATCGCCTGTGTAACGATAGATGTTACCAGCAGCGTTGACTCCCCAGACGTTGGTGGACGATCCAGCAGAAATTCGGGTCAGAGCACCAGGGATTTGGATCCAGTGTTTGGTATCCCAGCTGTAGCGATAGATGTTGCCGGCCGAGTTGACCCCCCAAACCGTGCCATCAGCGGCCGCACCAATATCTGTAAGGGCACCAGGGATCTGGACCCAGGGCTTGTTGTCATCGCCTGTGTAACGATAGATGTTACCACCAGCGTTGACACCCCAGACATTGGTGACCGATCCAGCATCGATGCGCTTGAGAGCACCGGAGATTTGTTTCCATCCAGTCATTGTGATAAACTTGATAAAACAAAAGCCTCAGCGCCGCGAACGAGCAACAATATTCAGCACAATCTACCTGATAAAGAAGAGACTAGATAGATGTAAGCGCAGGATATTCATGAGTCGAATTGTGTACTGACCTTGAGCAATGTAAATGGGAGCGGTGAGGAGGAGGTCTCTGTACACGCTGCTCATTTATAGTGTGGGCGGAGTTCTAGCAAGGTGTTAAAGCGAAACGAAGAAGTAAAACATTGCACAAACCCGCAGCATAAGTCGACACAATTCGAGAAAAAAACAAAGCAAAATGGACGAAACGTTTACGCCGGAAGCAGCGCCCCTACGTATACGTATACATCGAGGGGCTCGATGTCATGTGGGTGTTCCATATACAGCTCGATAATCATGATGTGACCTTTCTTGAGCACACGCTGTACATATGTAGTGCGGGCGGTGTTCTGATAAGGTGTTAGAGCGAAGAGAAGAGGGATAACGTTGCATAAGCCCATGGCCTAGGTCGACACAACCTGAGAAAAGAACAATGAAAATGAAAACACGCGGCTACGCCGGAAACAACATTTCCAACCTGGGATTCGATGTCATGAAGATGCTTTGTATACAGCTCGATAATGAGATCTTGAGACCGCGCCGCACTTCAAGCTTCAAGTTCGGAGTATACTAAAGCGATTAGCATACATATATGGAAACAGATAACTCGGCTAAAGTGACATTGCCTGCGGCCGTGATGAGCATCGATGAGACATGATCGATTGATCATAGATCAATGTGTGTATAGATCATGGTGAGGTTATTCACGATGTAGCAGGAGGTTGATAGGTGAGCGTCAGAACCCTGCTTTAGTGCCAAAGCCTCGGGGACCCGGGAGCCGTCACACCACCAACTGTGACAACGAAGAAATCAGATCGGCGGACTACAGATGCGGATCGAAGGGGGCGTTTGAGCTTTCTTCTTCTGCTTCAATCTCTCACATTCTCGACCGTTCCCCTCTATTTAGATCATTCATAACCTCTCCGTTTCATTTCCCATACTTCTAATCAGACTGTTCTTATACTTCCCTTCATACTCTATGAGTGGGCGCATCAGCTGTCAAGGAACTGTCATTCCCGCGGCGCTGTCACCAACCGCTTACAATGCTTACAGTAAAAGGACCCCATTATACAGCCCCTCACTTACCTGGTCAATATTTACTCTTTTGCAGCGGATAACGCGTCGACGAATTACGCGGACCATTCGTTTTCAATCTGCGCACTTAGTCGATCGGATGTGGGGCAAAGGATCCCCAGTCATCCCTTCGGACCATTCGGACCCTTCCAAGGCGACAACAAGCCGGAAATACTGGTGATATTTTTATTTTTCATGTGAACTTTGGCGAAGCATGATCAGACTGCTGCGGGCAGAACTAGGGTCCCGGTTATAACAGTCGTCCGTTCTGCCGCCATCTGGCCCAGGCCTGGCAAAACCGGCAGACTCTTTGCCGACTCAACACCAGTACTGACCACGGCCTCCTTTTTCCCTCGACGCCCGTACCCACCTGGCCCAGAGCTTGACCGTCGGATCACGTTGCCGTAGCACTTTCTTCCTCGGACCGGTCCGTTGGTATTTTGGAAGCAGACCCCTTTCCGCCGCATCTCCACTGTTAGCCCGTTTGTCGTGCCCCAGATAGAGAGCTCAACCGGAGGCAGAATGTACCCAGAGACCCTCTTTGAAGCACATCTCACGCCGTTCTCATCTCTGGCAGTCTGCAGATCCGAGGGTGCTACTACCACCACCATCGTGCAATGTGACCAGGTGTGGTTTGGCAGCACACAATTCGCGTAGTTCTCATCTCCGGCAGTCGGCAGATCCGAGGGTGCCACCACCGCCACCGTCACGCAATGTGAGGCGTGCTTTGGCAGCAGCAGTACGTCCTCGTTCGCGATGCTGACGAAGCCCCTGGGCCACATATACGTACCCCGTCCTCATCGGACCCATATGATAACACGAATAGCATATCGAGCACGCCACCCTTTCCCGTGCCAGGCCCGGCCAATTCTCGGACGCCGGTCGAGTCAGGGACACGAAAAGAAGAGAAAATTACGGCGTGTCGAGGGGATAGGACAGACCCTCTAATCAAGGTAGATATGTACGGCGTCAGGGTCAGCGGTATATGACGACTAGGTATGATAGATAACAGCACTTCGACGTGGATTCAACCCATCGAATCGTGTGGGAGGTGTAGCTCGTCGTATGGGTGTATAAGACCCTGACCGGGTGGCCACAAGCAGATAAGAAGAGTGAGGGCAGACAACGCCACTGTAGGGGGCAAGCAGGCGGGCTTCGCGAGGCTAGTTGAAGAGTTGGACGGTGAACCCCCACATGGGGCTATAGATTCTGGATTTGGACTATCAAGAATTGCTTCTCATCCTGATCATGGGAGGAAAAAGCATCAAACGCCTATCTCTAAGTAGGAAGTGGCAAGTGAATACGTACGCTAAACTGTTCGTCTTCCTTGTCGTTGTGAAAGTTCTTCAAGAACGCAAGCAATTTTTCCCTGTTCCGCCGGAGTATGACTTCGATTTGCGGTGGTTTCTTTGGATTGGCAACGAAAACCTGTACAAAAGATGTCGAACACGTTGAAAAGTCGGAGAAGGCAAGGGAATGGACCTTGAAGACGTGAAACGCTTCGAACTGGATGTTCTTGCTCTTGTCGCGCAGCATGTTCATCATCATCTTGAGGTTCGCCTCCTGAGCGATATAACGTGTCATGACACTGAAATTGGCACGATCGAGTAATATCTCGCCGAGGAGTTTGAGTGATTGCCGCTTGGTGACGTAGTTGTTGGAGAGGATGAGTGTCGTAAAGGACGCAAAGAACTGTTCGGGGTCAACACAGGAGAAGATGATATTTTTGGGAAAACGTACTCTGTCGTAATTCTTATCAAGGTATTCTGCCACCATGGGCTTGTGTCGGGTAAGCGTCTCCTTCAGATTAGCGAATGCGTCACAAGAGACGCCAAACGATGTCGTCTCGATGTGGTGTGGAAACATGTAAAATCTAACCCAAAGTCAGCGAGGGCCGATGCACATCAGACCTAGCGACGCTCACTGTTCAGAGTGGAGCAGGATCTTTGCAAGCTGCTCGTGTCGAAGCATCTCCCGGAGGATCATGCCGGTATTGAGTGCGATCTCTTCGTTGGCGTATCCGGCGAGCGTAGCAAAGACGACCTCCTCGTGTCGTGCACAAATATATTCGACGGTGGGTAAACGAGCGCCGATCTGACGCCGCAAGAGGTTGTTGAATATCTGCACGACGTCTTTCCGAGACTCGAAATCAAAGCGTGCGATGTTCTGGACGAGGGTGAGGAGCAAGTCGGTGGAGTAGGTCTCTTGAGCGAGCTGTGCGATCAGCTCGGGGATGGGTTCTGTAGTTTAGCGCTTGGGCATGGGTTGGGGCGAGGTGGAGATAGGGAGGCGAGAACGCACCGCCGTCGCCGTAGAGGATACCCTTGACGGCCTGGAGGTTCCTGGCGACTTCCTCGCTCGCCTGAAGAGAGCGATGGGATGGTGCATCGGACAGAGAGACGGCTGACCCACCTTTCTCCTGGACTCGTTACCTGGTGGGCCCGCGTCGAGTTTTGGGATGGCATCGCGAAGACCCCGGACAAGGTCTGGGGGCGTTCGCGGCTTTGTCTTGAAGAAGTTCATGGGAGGGTATCAGCGAGACCAATACGTCTGGCTTCAAAGTGCTGACACTGCTGAGAGAGACAATGTCCCCTTGCCACTTGGCGACTGGGTGTGACACATGACCAACCCTGTCCAACCACAGCCCATTCCTTTTTCGAACCCTCCCACGTACATATTCCCGCAGAGCTCGCCAGATATGTCTCACCGCGCTCCGTAGCCTCGTACAGAATCGGCCCGTTTTAATGTTGGCCGAGGTGGCAATCCTCTAATGCTCAGGTTCGACTCTCAGCTTGGCCATTGACATTGTTGACATCAATATCAAATGCGAGGCTGTCCTCGCAGACCGTCACACATCTCCTTCGGGGACGAGAGCAGTGTTTCTGCAGGGCCTTTGTCAGGTGAGGCGAAGCATCCTGCACGGCGACGGTAACACATCCAGATCGCACAACTTATACGACGTTGAATAACGTGGGGCACATTGTGCGAGCAGGAGGTTTCACCCCGTGATTCTAGAGAAATGTCGACCAAGCACAGCACCGCAGCATCCAAGGTCTATCGCGCTGTTATGCTCAGGGTGACCATCCAGGGTAAACTGCCTGGTCGTTCCGAGGATATCTGCGGCGTTAAACTCCCCTCGCCCCAACACATAAAAGCCGAAAATATCTTATTAGGGTATCCAGGTCGTGAAATGTACGGGAATCATCGTATTTACTTTGCATCCTCCGCGGGCTTTTCTTTTGTACTTTTTCTGGGGGGCAACCCCAACACAAAATCAAGCGTCTTGTGCGAGCATGTGTCTGCCAGTGGTCACAGCGAATGGCTGGGTTAGTCCCATCCCGAGGCTGTCACGATTGGCTATCAACTCGACAGCGACTTCCTTGGCTCGGATTGGGCCAAGTGGCGTCCCGCCCGCGGACGGCGTTGACATGGTCGCGATCGTCGTATGCGCTCTCGTGCGAATGATCGAACTGGGGAGAAGCCGTCAGAGATGGCTACCTAAGAAGCACGAGAAGAAGAAAAGGCATGGCAACACTTACGTTCCAGCCTTGACGAGTTCCGAAAGCCTCGCGTGCTTCTTTGCCTCCATCATGTACAACCCGGTACCCAAAGCTGCATGTTCGATATCATCGCCGGTATATCCCCCTTTAATTACCGCCGACCACATGGTCGGATTCGGTCTGCTCTGTATCGGACCCAAAATGGGTTCTGCGTAGAGCATTACCTTTTCAAGACGTGGGTTCGTCGATATGATGAGAAGAAGATTGTTCCATACGGCGGGGAGTTGTGCGCGGACAGTACGGAGACGAGGTGCGACACTGAGCGCCCGTGCAAGGGGGAGTGTACTCGGTGAAGAAGAGATGCGGAGAGCAAAGTGGACCGTTTCCTAAAAGGCACGCCGTCGTCAAGGTCAAGCCGCGATGGGATCTCTCTGTATGGGGCCTACCAAGTTGGTCCAGTGGCGGACTGCCTGAGAGAGCCGTTGGAGGACGTAGATGGGGCGGGGATGGGTAAGGTAAATAGCAGGGTGTTTACGTATCGTCAGATGTGCGATGGTGCGCCGTTGCTCGAGGGCATAGCAGAACGCCTCTGCATCGACGTCGTTTGGGTCACCAGGCCGGGAAGTTTGGTGGGCGCGACCAGCGTCGAGGCACATGTCGACGTCGTACACATGGTCACAGAGCGAGAGGACGCCAGCACAGTCGTGCCAGATACCACCAAACACAATACGCCGGACGGCGTTGGCGAGGGTGGGGTGGCGTGTAAGGGTGTCGAGGGCGCGCGAGGCTTGGTAGGGAGAGTGGATGTGGAGGGTGTGGTAGAGGAGAGGAGAAGCAATGCGGAGGAACTGTCTGGAGACGAGAAGTAATGCGATACGGTTTCGGGGAGGGAGCGGCGGGAAGACATCGGAAGCGGGGCGAGCGAGGGAGAGAGCGAGAATGCGGACGAGGAGTTCTTCTGGGAAGGATGCGAGTGAACGAGACATTCTCGGATGGCACTATGTACTTGGTCAGCTTATATACAGTCGATTCTGCGGATGGTCGTACGAGGAGAAGCACTCAAACTCGTCCACTTCCAAATCGGGCCGGCGTAACTGGTTATCCTGACAACCGTAACGAACCCGCCGGGTAGACTACAGCAAGTCGTCCCATTACCCAGCCAGTAATTACACATTCGAATACGTTGCCAGCACCGCTGTCCCGCTGTCGTCGAAACAGTGCGACTCTGCAGGCGTGTCAAACTTGAGCGTCGACAGCCGTGCCCTGCCCGTCTCCTCGCTCCATGCCCGTCCAGATGCCACACGCAGTATCAGCAGCTGTGGTGATATACACTACAAAGCCATTAGCACGCGTCACAGATCCACCTATTGACCTGCTCACCATCAACAAGATATACACACACGCGAACGCAATCGACGTGTCACTCCCCACCCCAAACGACACCAAGAACGCAGTCCCGGACAGCGTATACGGCAACACAGATTCGATGATGAGCGACAACAGGGCGAAATACACAGACGCAAAGTCCTTCCCGAGGCGCTTCTTCACCTTCAGACCATGTGTCACCATGCGATGACAGATCACCCATGTCAACATCGCCGTCAGCCCCACCGACACACTGTAATACACCAGGCCGAGCTGGGCAGCGATGCCACTGAAGAAATTCCCTCCAGGCGAACTCGATGTGAAGATGACCATGATGCCTAGAACTTGTATGGGATCTGATCAAACCTCCCCCAGTCAGCAGCGGGGACATCATTCTTACCAAACGTGCCTATCCACAGAATTGCGGGCACTACGATGACTCGGTAGCTGTCCCAGATCATCCAACACCGATAGATCTAGAGTCGGCCATTTTAGCACAAATGCTTCCGTCCTTGGTCATATCCCACCATCAGGCCGTCCGTCATGAGTTGGAGGACGGTGATCGCCGTCGTCCCCAAATCCATGTACCAAACCGAGACGTTCGACGCCCAGTATGCATCGGGGCCGCCTGGAAATCCTGCATCCACCAACCACATTTTTTCACCGAATATCGCCTGCGTCGATACCCAGATCGTGATCATCAACAGCATCACACTGCTGAAGCCCGCATAAAACACGTCGGAATTTCCTACGCCGTGCTTTAGAGAACAACAAGACGTGCATCGTTTTGAGATACAGCACCAGCTCGATACCTGCGAGCGCGCGAAGAAATAAGATCGCACGTAATTCCAACCTTGGGCTTCCCGACTTACCATACAAGATGTCCTGCAGATTGATCCCCACGTATACCGAGTTTTGGAACACTGGGCCGCTGGAAGACATGGTCCAAAAGGCGTGGAAGCAAGAGAGCCCATGAGAATCCCCATGATTTATCATTATATATCCCAGGGTGACACGACCGCAGAACGCGAGACGTCTCTTCATCAACTGAGACCACTACGTGGTAGAGCTGCTCAAACAACCATTTTTAATAGGTTGACGGGAATTTGCGAA
Organism: Hortiboletus campestris; assembly: GCA_038090935.1. Lineage (NCBI taxonomy): Eukaryota > Fungi > Basidiomycota > Agaricomycetes > Boletales > Boletaceae > Hortiboletus > Hortiboletus campestris. The sequence continues at coordinate 1,159 of JBBPNN010000549.1, read as the reverse complement.
AGGACGCCTGCCATCTGTTCTGTCACTCACTCATAGCTACTCAGCTCGCGCATGCGCATTAGAGCCTAATGCACACTCGCCGCGAGGATCGCAAGAACACATCACTTCCGAACTGCTCGGGTGTGAGGATCGGATTTAGAGGCCAAGAGAGAGGATTCCTAAATACCGACCTGCGGTTCGCGAACGTCTGCGAACGTACATTCTTCGGGGGTACTAGTCCGGGCTCATCCGGCGTAGTTACCTTGTTTACAAGGTCACTGGAGGGGGACAATTGTGGCACCACTGTAACAAAATTTGAGGACGTGGGAAAATATTAAATAAGCGCATATTGCTTGCCCGAAGCCATGAACCGGGGCAGGGAAACGGTGCATCGGGCCGTCCGGGCCCGGTATACGTAGAATGCGTAGCAAGCATTCTACACTGCGAGCGCGCAAACACATCACGTCTATGGCGGAATATCTGCACATTTATTACATCGCAGATTTTTTACTCCATCGCCCCGCAAATTCCCACCCATTGCGAAATTTCGACTCCATGACTCCCTCACTAGTAGTACCCCTTCGCCAGCGTGTCCCCAACGCCATCGGCATCTCCGCCCGCATCAAGGACCCCCGAGTCCGGCGGCTCAGTCGGCCACCCACTGCTGCCAACCTCGTACGAGCAATGTCCCACCGCATGCAGGCCAACCCCTCCCTGCCCCTCGTCGCGACCCGCGCAGTGTGTCCCAAATGCACCCTCAACCTCTGTCATCGTCACCACCCGCCACGCCCTGGGCGCCACTCTAGCGCCTTTTCATCATCACAGCACGCACGAGCTGCACCCACAGGTCAATCATCACCCGCCCGCACGAATCGTCATGCCTCTAGCCCGTCGCCGTCAAACTTCCCCCAAGGCGGCCTCACCGTGCGCGCGCGCTCGCTCGCACGTTCTCCACTTACCCTCACCACGCCTCTCCCACTGCGTATGCACGCGCTCTCGCCCACCAACTCCCCTTGCACAGCCAGACATGCGCGCTCGCTCGCGTGCATTCGCCCGCCCACCCTCCTCCGACGCTGTGCACTCACACCAGGCGATCCGCGGGTAGACCTGACCCTGACCTGGGATGTGTGGGCCAAAGCTGGGGTTTCAGGCCAAGCCAGGCAGAGTACATCACTAATTA
>JBBPNN010000548.1:0-20902 GCA_038090935.1 Hortiboletus campestris | reverse complement strand
CATGATTATCCTATTCCGATTACTCGATCACTCCTACCGTACTAGGATACATGTTTACATTCCGTTTTTCCTTCCGATTCCGTTCCGCTTATTCAACTGGATTCCATTTTGTAGTATATAAGACCTCGTATTGCGCTCTTGTATTTCCCCATCTTCGAAATAGTTACTCGTACGCCGGACTAGTGGTTCGCTTTGAGTCACCGCTGCGCGTAGCCTAACAGCAGGCCGACAAGGCTATTCTGGCCCCACTTCCTTGACTGCCGCTTGACAGGGCTGACGGAATGGCCCGGGCTCAGAATAACCACAGCAGATCCGACTTGCTGGGATACAGCCTGGACCCCGTGCCGTGGGATGCACTTATCTCAAGACCGAATGCGACAGTCATACGGCGGCAGTGGCGATCATTTTTACGTCAGCAAGATCACCAATCAATCGATTACCGACCATCGATCATGGATAGCAGCGATCTGAGATCTAGATCTGATTCTCCACTGCCCCAGGCTATCCGTCTCAGTACACAACTCATTTGTCTCGCCTTCTACCCCTGGCTCGATGGCTGCACCTTCCGACTCGACACCTCTTGACCAGTCACAGGACAACTCTGCTCAAGATGCACAACATGGTATCGCGGCCAAATCAGACCTATTGTGGGACTTTTTTGATAATAGCCATGTCACGACCGCTGGAGTGGTAAGCACGCGCGCAGGCTGTTATCACCACGTAGTAGTCACACCTCCTCCTTTGCTAGCTTATAGATTACCGCTTCATGGATGGCACAGAAAACCAAAAGCAAGCAGTCCGCAGCACTATAGATATGAGTCAAAAGCCACGCAGTGCTAAATTTGCGACTTGGGAGGACTGCGCGAATGTCAAATTCGGTGAGGTCCAGCATAATTCCGCCCAAATACGAATCTTGTTCAGAGTCAAGGATGAATTTTGGAGTGCTCTAAGAGTAGACGTATTGGACGAGGAAAAATTCCTGCGTAGCAGGCCGACCATGATGCTTGGAGGACTTCCAGACAAGTGTCCTCCAAACGAAGAGCACCGCGGAAACATCCCTCACGAGTTTGGCCATGTTCTTGGACTGGATCATGAACATCAGAGTCCAACTCTAGAAGGCTTTTTGGGGACACAGCTGGACGAAGACGCAATCATCAAACACTACGGCGGGAATGAGGTAAAGGCAAGATTCCAAATAATCGACAAGGTCCAGGATCCAACAAACTATACTCGATTTGATAGAGATTCCATCATGATGTAGGTAGCAAGTTCAGCGTCGCGATCGATCTGACCTTTACATCGATAGGTACGATATCAAGAGAGGGTGGCAAAAGAAACCTCGGCCCAAATTGTTTGGCGAAAAGATCGTAGTCAACCACAAGCTGTCTGAGCTTGACCAAGCCTTCATCCGACTCTTGTATCCACCAGATCTTTCGATACCGGCGAACGTACAGCCCTTCCTCCAGGCCATGCGCACAGCCGGCGTCCCCGAGCACACTGCAGGCATGATGTTGAACGTTTTCGTGGGAAACAATGCCCCACTCACAGAACGGCTTGCTTCGGTGCGAAATTATTTCAATATGTCTATGGAGGGTTCGTTTCGATTGTTTGATCGTACGTGTTCCAAAATAGTACAGTGCACCAGGTTCCCAGCTGAAATCATACAGCCAACCAAGCTCTCTTGCGAACGATTAACCCGGTAGCCATGAGACGGTCCGGTGTTAATGGATTTATAGGGGAGGCAACAAAGAACAAACTGTTCCAGGCCATCGTGAAGAACATCGTTTACCGCACGATGGAGCAGTATGGGATTCCGACGAAGGTTTCATTGCCGGGTAGCACTCAAAAAGAGGTAACGAGGATGCTTGGCGCCCTCGCCATGCACGACGACATTGGACGTTATGTCAAATACTGCGATGGCCAACTCAATGGAAAGTAGGTATTTAGTTGATCCGCCTTGCCAATGATTCGTTCAGGTCAATTGGACACACAGATCAGACGTTCCGTCATCCGACCCACGAGATGGCACTCCCGAAGAAGTACATTGCCTTTATTCCGCTTTGCACACTACTGATAAATCGTAACCAGGAAACCACCAAAAAGCCGGATACAACGCAGCTGGAACTTGAACCTACCAAGTGGGTAAACGAAATGACTGGCTCTGCCGACATATCCATCGTGAAACCCAAGGATGACAGAAGGATAACCATGGACTTTCATGTCACGGCCCCTGGGAAGAACTTGAAGTGCAAGACTCTATTGATCTCAAACGAGGAAAGCGTCGACTTCAATGGTCAGAATGTCGGTGAGTATCTCTATATATGCTTTTACACCCGCGCGCAATATCAGTTATATTGGCACTCAGACGTCAAGGGTGTGCTTTACCTCAAGGACATCGATGTTATCCACACGGGAACAAAGGCAAGGTGGACCCTTGACTGGATCGTTTTTTATCATGACAAGTGGGAAATGAATAATTTCACTGCTTTGGTGCGTATTTTTCCATCTGCTTTTAGCGTACTAAAGTCTGATTGTATGGCGTTGATTACTCGTGAGAAAATGCTAGGTTGTCTTATCTCTACGTCTGCTCATGTGCGGTGTTACTATAGCTCTACCCGAAATCTCCGCGACAGATCTTCGTTCTAAAAATGAGGTCTTTGAGGACGTGCAATGGGTATTGAAGGACATCAACGGCGTGTCATGAACTACTTAAGGTGTGAAATGTACTATAAGATGTATTCCTACGTGTAGTCCTCCGGGTGACCGCAAACTCGGGTGTACCTGATCGTGCGCTACAAGCCAACGATCAACATTCCTCATGGAATACTTGCTCCCAGGTAGCATACAGTTGGGGACCCCTCAGGCTCTCAAGAAACCGGAGAGGAGACAACGAGGTCCAAAACGTAAAGACACAAATGAGGCCGCACGCCACACCTTCATGATCCAACAACTCCAACAACAATCCGATCATGGCCATCCTACTGGTCAAATAAAAACGACGTACCACCTTCGCTTCCTGCAGAGGGCGGTCGACGGGACCGTTTGGTTCATTTCCGTCTCGGGGCGGGTGCAGGTGTAGGCTTGGTATTGTTACTCGCGTCCGCTGCGGCTAGAGTCTGCGCTGTTAGATTACCATATTGAAGAGGCTGCGCGCGGATACCAGTGGGGAAAGTAAATTCAGAGATGGCGGGTACGGGTAGGAGGTGATGGTCAGGCCCTCGTCCTCTTTTCTGTGTTGTTCGTACTTGGGATTTGGATGTGGTCCCCAGCCCCGTATCGGGCTAGGCGTGGTCCTTGGACAGCGGACCCTCGAGGCTGGTCTCGATGGAACAGGTAGTAGTTTGAGAAGAACCTTGGAAGGGGGTGAGCGACGAGTTGTCGTACGCGTATAGGGTGGAGTTGGTACTGAGGCTGGCTGGGAGATCCCAGGTGGCAGTTTCGAGGACATCACGACATTGCCGTTAGCATCATCGAGCACATAGCATGCACCACATGTCGACACCACCCAATCAGTATCGTACCCGTTGGCACCACGCGCCTGCAACCCTTCGAGCCCCATCTCGCTCCAAACCCAACACATCAGGCCCCCGAGACCGTCACACAATGCTAATCCGACGGAGGTCGAGATCACGTTCCCTGATAACGGGGTGAGTTTTGCGTTGGTGCTGGTGGGGCCGGAGCCGGAGCCGGCGGTGGTCAAGTTGGTGGAGAGGAGGAAAAAGATGGACGATGGGCTGAGACCTGCCAAGGGGACGACTAATTGGGACGAATGATCATTGGTGGGCATCGTGCGCGGACCCGGAGGCCACGATGAGGCGGCTGGGGTGATGCAGGGCGGTCAGAGACAAGGATAGGGTCAAAGATGAGAGGGCAGGGGAGACAAGAGGTGGTATGCGTGCATATGGTTAAATTTTTGGTGACCGCGCGCAGTGGGTGAAGGCAGTATTTGGCTTCTTTTGGAGTATGTGCCAGCCTGCGGAGCGTGCAAGTTTGCGCTCTACGGTAAGCGAGCAATGGTGGTGACGATGAATAGGTAAAGATGGGTGTCGTCGGGAAACGAAAGATCCTGGAATTGGAGTGCACGCCAGATTTGAAGTGGGTTTGAACGAGAAAATGAAGTCCAGAGGTTGAACATGGGCATGTGTGTCAATGTGACTTACTGGCAGGGGGCACTAGTACAACGAATCGGCGCGACGCTATTGGTGGTAGGGGGATGGTGTTGTGGTTGCTGGTGGAGGATCTGCACACGTTTGCCACGGCGTCGTCTACTCAAGAAGACAGCGACGAATGGTACGATGGCAGCTGTAAAGTCGAGCAAGTTCTTGATGAGTAACCCGACGCCCGGAGACCTGTAAAGTGTTACTGCATTTCATTCAACGGCTCTCATGCATGCGCCAGCCTTCTATCTGAACATCCATCCTTGACCCCACTGGTTGTATCATTTTAGTGGTTGCACCCACACTGGCAGTGTGTCAAGCGATGCTGGAATGTGGTCACCGACCGGTGATGAGGACAAACGAGCTCTGTCGACGCAGTCACATGTGCCGCATCAACCTTCGACTCGGATAACTTGAACACTTCGGGTCATCGTACCATACTGTAAAAGGAAATATTCTGAACCATCTCACGCTTACCGGGAGTGAACCCTTATCAACACCGCCTCGTGCTTTCCGAATGGGCAGACCTTTGAAGCTGAGCTGACAGGTGAGGCTTCGAACCGCAAATATTATACATCATCGGAGCTCTGTCCGTGGCATATCTATGGCCACGAGTTGCTCCAGGATGGTTGGGAAGGCATGAATGTCCGCATAGGTGCCAATCACATAGATTTGCAAAACTGCTGAAATTTTCTCCACGTGGACCAACTACGGCACTATCCGAACGGGTGTCATGACTGCTAGGAAAGGAGAACTGCAAGGTCCGCATTACTGTAGAGATACGAATCTAACTTCGACCTGATATAGGTGTGACCATTGGGACCATAGCTTCGGAGCTTCGAATGTCACTCTGTGTTCCCCGTCGGACTTCCACCAACCATCCTGAAGCAACTCGTGGCCTGGTAAATGTACACGGTACGCCGCATCGAAGCATCCTAGATCTGCCACAGGGGTAACCGACGGAGCTCCAATGATGCATGGTGCGCACGATTGGATTGGGCCCTGTCCGGAGATATATGAGATTCGAGCCCAAGGTGGCTATTCCGCAGGTCGAGATCCGGTCCATCAGCCGCAGAGAGCCCCTCTCCATTTTAGTTCATGTCTGGTGCCGACAATATAAAAAGTTGGACACCTATGGCATGTCAGCGTGCATTCATGGCTTCTCACACAGCAGACACGGAGGAGAACCCGTACAACGCAGAGATTGAAAAATATTCAGAAGAGCAAGCAGCGGATGCACTGTTCTCGAGAACTTATGACGATGACTCCTCCCTCCACGTCATACTTCCCACATTTGGATGGAAGTTCTCCGACGGAACATATATCGGAAGAGGTGCGTTCCAGAGATTCTGACGACTTCGAACAATGTGCAATCCAGCTAATATTGCTGTCCCGAACCGTGCAGATCCTACAGGATTCTTCCGCTACCATGACGTCAAGCGCTTCCCTGAAAACGAGGATTGCAAGTATGTGGTTGGAACAAAGACACGTGGGGATGGACAAGTCTGGGTCAATGTTAAATTCTATGCATCCAATGGCAAGGATTTTGACGAGAATCCTTTTGGCGAGGTATTCTGTCTTGCATGTTGCTTACACATTCGATTGATGCATTCCGTCTATAGTTCTTTGCCCATGATAAGGTCAGTTATTCGATTATTCCTGGGCAATCCGTTCATGCGTGTTTTTAGAACAAGACTGTGGAGAATGCCAAAATGGAGCATGCGGAAGGGACAGGCACATGGACCAATGTCTCGAATTCTAATTTTCCTGCACACGCCAGCAAGCCCGAGGGTGGAAGCACACTTACGGTTACCGTAGGCACTATCTGGCGGAAGGCTGAGATCAATGTCGACGTACACAGTTACTTGCGTGAAGCGGATAAAGACAAAGACGAATACCAAGACTTGAAGGCGCATAAGTTGGGTGAGTACTCTCAATGCTCATGTCATGTTCTCATGCGACTTCGAGCGGAACTACAGCCGTCTATGGCCGTCTGGTCTGCGAAGATGCGGACAAACTCAAAGATAAGGATAAAGATGGGGATGGGGATGGGGATGGGGATGGGGATGGGGATGGGGATGAAGATGAAGATGAGGCTGGACCCTGGGTGCGATGGGACTTTGACCACTTGGTCTTTTTCGAAGATGACGTGCATAGCAAGGATTGCACTGCTTATGTGCGTTTCTCATATCTTGGTTCCTTTATACACTGACACCATTGTATTATGTGACTGACATAGTTCATGTGTAAGTTCCCTCTCCTTTCAATACATGCCAACAGTGACTCACTAGGTTCTACTAGTCAACGAAAACGTGGACCCCTCCATGACGGCCCTCGGAAAGGTACCCAAGGTGATTGGAGGTGTAAAGTGGACTGAGCTGTCCGACGGGAAGGAACGCAATGCAGCAAAGGCCCTATTCTTGAAAAAGAAAAAATCTTCCAAGTGATTGTCGAAGCAGTCTGTACATGCAATTCTCCACAACTCGAGTACTACCCACACCTGTATAACACCCGTAACTCACGGTACCCGTGCTCTATTCTGTGGCCGGGATGGATGGATCAGGAGCTTGTGGATAAACCAGAAACTGGAAGACCACAAAGGAGTGATTACTGTTGGACCCGTACCAAACATACCAAACCGACAAACGTTTGTATCATGCCTAGCTGAGAAGCTGTAGGCTGAAGAAAGACATGCGTCTCAATGTAGGTCGATCCTAACTTTCACTTTCCCCCCGTGAACGCCCGAAACCAGTCTCGCCCAGCCTCGAACGAGACCCTTGCGGCCTCCACGCCGTCGATAGGATGTGTCTCCTTCGGGAACACCAACATCTCTACTACCCGCCCCTTACCCTTCAACACGTGATAATACCCTCTTCCTTGCGTCGGGGGCACGCGCAGATCGTCCTCGCCAAGTAACACCAGCACCGGCGTCTTCACGCGATCCACGTGTGCGATAGGTGAGGCAGCATACAGCGTGGCAAAGCTATCCGGGGTGACGTGCGTACCGGGTTCAAACAAGAGTCCGAACTCACGGAATGGCCAGTCAGAGATATCGGAGGCGCAGAGTTCGCCCGCTGAGATGACGGGGTTGCGCATGACTGCCGCACTGAACACATCAGGGTGTTGGCCAATCACTGTCAAGTTCGTCGGTCAGTTCGTCGGATCGGTCGAGGGCGAGATGAGGGGGTTTTGAGACTTACGGTGCGCGGCGAGGAAGCCTCCGTGACTTCCACCTTGGACAACTTGTCTCCCCGGCTCGGATAGTCCGAGATGTATGAGTTCTTCGACCGTCGCGATACAGTCCGCAACGTCGAGCGTCCCGCATTTCCCGAGAAGTTTTTGGATATATTTCTCTCCGTAACCCATGGATCCGGTGTAATTCGGCAACGATACAGTGTCTAGAGGTCTGATTCAATCACATGCCTGTATAAAAGACACATGGGTAAGACTGGTCGACTCACAGCCTTCAAGAGCGTAAGCGAGAACACCAGGCGTGAAGGACGTAACACTAGACACGTGTGGTCCTCCATGTGGAATTGTCAAGCAGACAGGTCTGTGTCCTTCCACTGGCTCTTTTGATAGAATGACGATAGTTTCGACGGGATATCTATTCGGAATTGGTATGACATATGCATCCAGGCGACCAATGGCTTCCTGAACTGCAATTCAAATCAGGGCTAGGAGTTGTTCGTTTAAATTATGTGATACGTACGCCTTGGGGAAACAGATGGTCTATCAAGGATCCGGACATTCAATCCCTCTTGTGTTAAAGTTAAAAGAACGGTTTCGGGTGGCGAGGTAGGGGTGCTCCGCGAGCATATCACCGAACGCGCTCCGTCGGTTCCAAGTAAATTCCAGCTATGCAATGCTTGGCCATGCAGGACAGGTGTCAGATCGACCACATCTCCGTTTTCAACGTTGATTGAAATCAACGTCGGGCGAGAGCGCCAAAGCGATTGTACCAAAATGAACGTCTTATCGCCGAGTCTGAGGAAGGGGCTATCGGCCAAGTTGGCCTCGGTATACAAACCGGGGAACTCCCGAACCGAGGGATCATACACTACGTCCACAAGAGTCCTGTCTCCCACAGTGCCCTTCAAATCACGGACATGAAGGGATACTGTAGATGCATGCGCACCGCCCAGTGGATTGGACAGCCAAAATAGAGTCGTTGGAATGCGATCGTTGTCAAACAGGACACGTGGTGAACGACAGGAGAGCCCTGGGGTCTCGAATCTAACGGACTTGCATGGCGTGATTGCGGCCCTTCCTGTATTTTCGCTCGGAAGGATGAGTTCCCATATACTGGACGGTCGATTGAAACACCCTTTGACGCCCAACAACTTCCCGTCACCAGTTTGCTCGTATCCGGTGGCATAGAGACGTGTTTCGGTAACGAAGGTCGCTTGGCCAAACAGGACAGGAGTGTCGGATGGTTGACTTAATGACAACGCTGTAACAGAGGGAGGTGGTGTAGCGCCGCTGCCACCACTCAAGATCCTGCTTTGGGACCGCCAGCGGAACACAAAGAGAGCGGGTCGTTTCTTGGTGTACAACTGTTCGCCAAAGTGAGGGACGAAGCGGAACTTTGGGTATGAATCATTTTCCTGTTCCTCGGTAGTTTCGGGGTTAGCTTCCGCGGTGTATACTAACGCGGTTTCAGATGGGGCAAAAGAGAACGATCCAAGGCAATCTAAGAGGGTGAAAGGGGTGAGCAGAGCACCTGATGAACACCTCAGTGAATATCGTACCATCTGTGTGGAACTGCCCATGTTCCTTCGTGACCTCCAGCGATGCATCGAGATGAGCACCCGACCAGACCTCTACATAGCGTTTCTTTGCACCGTTAGCGTCGGACACCTCTCTGAGAATCGCATGATGCTTCTCTGACGGTGCAGAGAGGAAAGCCACGATCTCCGACTGATCATGGTTGATTGTCGAGGATATTACTGGCGAGTCGGTTGTTTGATCTGGGCCACACAAAGTGAGCGATTTTGTGATGGATCGCTTTATGTTTCGTTCATGATCACGAATTGAATAAGAGATGCGAACGACTGCAAGGATCGGGAGTTAACGCGAGTTCAGCGGGTGAAGGTGATCTCGCTGACCTGAGACGCCAGATCTAGCGGCAGTGTTGATAAACTTGGCCGACGTTGCCACAGGTAGCTCTGCGAGCTCCTTGTAGAAGCGGGGAGGACCACCGTAACGGAGAGACGACATCCTGATAGGATACTATACTAGCTTTCAAAATGATCATTTATCAGTCCTTATACGTACCTTTGTGGGGTCGCTAATCCGAAGTCTCACCGTCACGTTCAGGATGTCCAAGTTTGGTCACCAATGGTGATGGCCGATGGCCGACCCCGTCGGATGGCGCCGAAACAACTGTATCTGGAGAGTTCAAGCGCCCAAGTCCGACAGAACTAAGGGGCAGGGGCCTCAATCGTCTAGCCCCCATCAGACTACACCTAGAGGTATCACGAACAGTCGTAATGTACACCATTACGCTGTTCTCAAGTCTCTTGTGTGGCTCGGGTACCTTCAAGTCGGCCATGGTTCATGCACGCGTGGAATTTGCACCTCCTCAGCCGCTCCACCTTGTCATAGTAAAGTTACCCGTCGTGTCAGGACTCCTTGCAGAATGTCAGGCTCTGGCTAATCCGGCGTTGGGTTGCGAGGCCAAGAAATCGTCGACGGGGCTTCAAGTTGGTCACGGTGAGCACACGGGGCAGTACGGTTGATGTTGACGCGGCCCAGAGTCAGGTGAGATGATGTAATGAACTGCACCACAACTAGTCTTGAAACGACGTGGGAAGGCTCCGTGCTGGGTACACTATATTGCCCTCCGGCGGGGGTCCGTGAGCGAGTTTTGGTCATCCTCTCCGCTTACCCACCACCATTCCAGGCTTACGCATGTGCTACATGATTATCGATATCGATCATTGCCCCGTGCCGCGTAAACACCTAATTTTTCGGCGTGCTTGTATATATTCTGTCTCTTGACTGCGTTGTGTAATTCCCAACCTAAAACGTATTCCCTCCAACTTGACCATCGCTCTGCATTGTATCTAACATGGGTGTTTTGTGGGCCATCATTAACGAGAACGTCTGTCCTGGTCGCCCCAGGTTCAAAGCGGAGGACGTACCAGACATGACTGGCAAGGTCGTCCTTGTCACCGGTGGCACGGCTGGTATCGGCAAAGAGACTGCTAGGGTAAGTGCCATGCCCTCCGGGTCGCCCTCTATTTACATTACACTGTGACTAACCAATCTTTCAGGTGTTGCTAACCAAGAACGCCAAAGTTTGGATTACTGCCCGTGATCAATCCAAAGGTGAAGCAACCCTCCAAGAACTCAAGAACGCTACCGGGAGGGATGCCAACTTCATTGTCATGAACCTGGCAAACCTGAAGAGCGTCAAACGAGCGGCAGAAGAATTTAATTCGTAAGACTTTTTGATCCCTTTGATTATAAATCAGGGAAAGTTGACACTTACATTTAGTAAGGAGACGCAGCTGGATGTCCTGTTCAACAACGCGTAAGCTTGAGGCCTGCGTGATCGTGTTTCACGAATTGCTGACGTGCTCTGTCGGATCAGCGGTGTGATGATTCCCCCTATCGACTTGGTTACGGATGATGGCTATGACCTTCAATTCGGGACCAACGTCCTCGGACACTTCTACTTTACTAAACTCGTGCTTCCCACCTTACTTTCCACTGCAAAATCATCATCAGATGGTACCGCTAGGGTTGTCAACACTTCGTCTAACGGACACTGGTTCGGCGGTCTCAAGTACGATACCATGAAAGACGGTTCGGAGCGCAGAAAAGAGGGGCCATGGCAATTGTACGGACAGAGCAAGACGGTGAGCTCGCTCTAGCTGTGTCAGTTTGATTTCACTTATGCTTATGATATCGCTAGGGCAATATCGTTTTCGCTGCGGAGTTGGCACGGCGGTACGAAGACCAAGGGATTGTCTCAACTGCCTTGAATCCAGGTTCGTGTATATCCACCCAAGCTTAGCCAAGTCGTGCAATCACTCCTTACATGCTCGCGTTCGATAGGAGGTATCAAAACCGACCTACAGCGACATACGGAGGGTTTCCTCCGGAGGATCTTGGTATGCGTCTTTCGAGCATTACGGTGTCTCCACTTTTTGTCTGACCACTCGCTCCATAGGATTATTCCCTCCGTGACGTGTCGTGGGGGGTCATCACCCAGTTATACGCAGGCACGTCGCCCGATGGCAAGTCGCTGAACGGCAAGGTATGTGCGCCTCACGTCGTGCTCGTCCGGGATAATGACCTCGCCATGTCATTCTGTAGTACCTCATCCCATGGGCACGCATCGGCAAGCCTCGCGCTGACACGCAGGACCCTGAGGTCGGGATGAAGCTATGGGAATACTTGGAGGAACAAGTCAAGGATGTCTGAAATCTCTCGACTCCTGCGGTGCTTGTTCAATCCCCCTATTCTATTTATGTTACGATTTGCTCCCCATATTTGTACTATACGTGATGCTTACTGTAATCACACATCTTCGATGATGTTTAGGAACGTCGGTTGTTTCACTGAGGAATTTGCGAGCGTGTCCGCAAATGCCCTGCTCAACGTTGAGAGAGGAAGAGTTCGAGGGTATATTCCTGAGGCGGTTCCCCTGATAAGATCAGGTGCCCCAAGGAAGCCCCCCAATGTTGAAATGAGGGCCCTGGTGAAATCTTGGCACATCCAGAGGGGGCTAAGGGTTTGTTCCTGACGAGATCGCAGCAACCAGCGCCAGCGCGACATCTGCGGGATTGAGAGAGCTCTGGACATCCGATTGGATTCAAGTTGGTGAACACACAGAACAGTACGATTGGCGTTGACCCGGCCCAGAGTCAGATGAGATGGTGCAATGTAGTACCATGTTGGAGATCGTGACAGTCTCGGAACGACCGCTCAGGCTGGGAATAAGGTGCGCTTACACTACAAGTTTCGTTTCAGCAATCAAGCCAGAAATAATCTATTCATTACAATAACTTCTGATGCGTTCGGCGCAAGCCTTATCGTCCTCTGAGTCAGGCTGCCGGGAGTCCGCAGTGATCGACCTTTTGTCATCCTCCCTGCTAACCCCCTCCATGCTTACGCATGTCCTCCGTGCCGTGTGAACACCCGATGTTTGTTCATGTTCTATAAGTATATTCAGTCTCTTGAATGAACCGCGTTGTGTAATTCCCAACCTACAAACGTGTTCCCATCCAATTTGACCATCTCTCTGCATTGTATCCAACATGTCATTGGGTAGTGTATGGGCCCTCATCAACGATAACTTATTTCCTGGTCGCCCCAGGTTCAAAGCGGAGGACGTACCAGACATGACTGGCAAGGTCGTCATCGTCACCGGTGGCACGGCTGGTATCGGCAAAGAGACTGCTAGGGTAAGTGCCATGCTGCCTCACCCTCTGGGTTGCCCTCTATTTACATTGCATTGTGACTAACCAATCTTTCAAAGGTGTTGCTAACCAAGAACGCCAAAGTTTGGATTACTGCCCGTGATAAATCCAAAGGCGAAGCAACCCTTCAAGAACTTAAGAACGCTACCGGGAAAGATGCCAACTTCATTATTATGAACCTGGCAAACCTGAAGAGCGTCAAACGAGCGGCAGAGGAGTTCAATTCGTAAGACTTTTTAAACTCCCTTTGCTTGCACGTCGGGGAAAGTTGACATTTACACTTGAACAGTAAGGAGACACATCTGAACGTTCTGTTCAACAACGCGTAAGCTCGACGTCCGGGTGATTGTGTTTCACGCATTGCTGACGTGCTCTGTCGGATCAGCGGTGTGATGATTCCCCCTATCGACTTGGTTACGGATGATGGCTATGACCTTCAATTTGGGACCAACGTCCTCGGACATTTCTACTTTACCAAACTCGTGCTTCCCACCCTACTTTCCACCGCAAAATCATCATTAGATGGTACCGCTAGGGTTGTCAACACTTCGTCTAACGGACACTGGTTCGGCGGTCTCAAGTACGATACCATGAAAGACGGTCCGGAGCGCAGAAAAGAGGGGCCATGGCAATTGTACGGACAGAGCAAGACGGTGAGCTCGCTCTAGCTGTGTCGTTAGGTTCAATTTCACTCATGGCATCGCTACTATAGGGCAATATCATTTTTGCTGCGGAGTTGGCACGGCGGTACGGAGACCAAGGGATCGTCTCAACTGCGTTGAATCCAGGTTCGTGTATATCCACCCAAGCTTAGCCCAAGTTGAGCAACCACTCCTTACACGCTCGCGTTCGATAGGAGGTATTAAAACCGACTTACAGCGACATACGGAGGGTATCCTCCGGACGATGTCGGTATGCGTCTTTCGAGCATCACGATGTCTCAACGTTTTGCCTGACCACTCGCTCCGTAGAATTATTTCCTAAGTGACGTGTCGTGGGGGGCCATCACCCAGCTATACGCAGGCACGTCGCCCGACGGCAAGTCGCTGAACGGCAAGGTATGTGCGCCTCACGTCGTGCTCGTCCCCGATAACGATCTCGCCATGTCATTCTGTAGTACCTTATCCCATGGGCACGCATCGGCAAGCCTCGCGCTGATACGCAGGACCCCGAGGCCGGGAAGAAGCTATGGGAATACTTGGAGGAACAAGTCAAGGACGTCTGAAATGCCTTGTCTCTTGTTGTGCTTGTCGAATCCCTCTCTATTTATGATGTTGCGGTCTGCCCCCCCACATTTGTACTATACGTGTTGCTCAATCAGATCAAAAGTTGCATCTTTGACGATGGTTCAAGAACTGCGAGCGTGTCGACAATACCCTGGTCAACGCGGAGAGGAATTGTTCGAGGTTGCTCCCCCCTGTTAAGATCGGGGGATCCAGGGACGCCCCCAAGGTGGAAATAAGGAGGGCCCCGGTGAAATCCTGGACATCCGCAGGAGCCAAACTTGAAGGGACGAGATAGCATCCCGCAGCAATCAGCGCCAGCGCGGCATCCGCGAGATTGGGACCTCTGGACATCCGTGGCCGTCCTGGTTGACGACGCTGGCAAGGACTTGAGCGAACTGCGGGTTTGGCCTCACTTGTTGCAAGACATGGGACTAATTCTAGGCTCCAGGTTTGACTACTCCATCTTTGGACATTGCGGTGTTGCGCGGGTGAGGCACAAGAAGAGAAACACGTACCTCGTTGCGCCAATGTCATGGCAAACAAAATGTTTCCGGCCAGAACGACGTGAATGATAGCGATCCTGTGCTCATCGGATCCGTCATTCCAACCGATCCTCAGCATGACAATGATATATCGATTTGCTCGCATATTCGTATCCGAATGTGGTGCATAACATCTAGAAATACAGGAGAAAACGCAACCTCTGCTACCGCCCCTCAGATCTCTTACCTCGAGCAGCTATGACTCGTCGGCCTTGACCTTCTTCGCTGCCGCAGCAATTGTTGGGACACCTGCCCCCCGTACACCCACGTCAGGCCCGCCATCTGGCTCGACGTCGCGCTTGCGCTTCTCCCCGGTCAGAGACTCGCTGGGCGCGATGAGTGGAGGGGCGTCTTTGGCTTTATCCTTGCGTTTATCTCGGTCGCCTCCTCCATGTCGCCCACCTCCGCGGCCACCACGGCCGCCTCGTCCACCCCGCCCCGAACTGCCTTTCCGCATCTGTGATCGCGAAAGCGCCGATTTCGCTGCAAAGTTGGCGCGGTCGATCTGGAACTGCTTTTCCTCCTCCTCTGTCAACAAAACAAGATTCAATCTCGAGTCATGAGGAGGATCCACTTGGTTCGTACCGTCCGGGATGGTCCAGACGACCTCTTTCGAGTTGACCGTTTTGAGGTTCTCCTTGACATAGTCGATCTCATCTTCTTTCAATGCCTTTTCAAATCCGACGAGCCCAAAGTCATCGCCTTTGGAGAACTGGATGTATGGAACACGTGCAAAGCGCTCGCGAAGAGGAGCCTGAGGGAAAATGTCAAGGAAAAATTAGGATCGAGATGGGATCGAGACGCGTGCCTTCATCTCTGTAAAGTTTGCATCGCCACCGCATCCCGTAAATTTGAGAGTGGCGCCTCTGACGAACGGGACGTCCTCCGTCTTGACATAGCCAACGCCATCTTCATTGTCATCGTACACGCGTATCTTGTCTCCCATGAATTCGAGGAAGATTTCTGGCTTCACCTTGGAATTGCCGTTCGATTTTGATTTGGAAGGGTTCTGCATTTCTCGGAAGGCGTTGAAACCCTTCCTGGATGAGATGCTGTCTTTGCGGAGATCGGCAGCTTTTCCTGTCAGACCTTTCTCTTTGATTTTCATGTCACAATAATCCCCCCTATTACCAAACAAACAATGAAGACGGTGTGTTATAGGCAGAGACATGGTGGTACTCACTTAGACATGATCAATAACTCTTCACCCTTCCACGAGGGTTTCGGTTCAGCGCTCAAGAAGGCTTCCACACCACTTATATCAGCAAACTCGACGAATACCGAACCCTATCAAAATAGGATGGATAAGGTTATAAATCACATGGGATGGCAGATCGAGCAAACCTTGAACTCCTTTTTTCCGTCTACACGACGCATCCTCACGGCATTCACACTGCCGTATCTTTCGAAAAACGTCTCCAGCTCCCGTTGAAGACCGGGTTCCTCCTTCCCGAACCCTTTCTATCCCATCGAAAACACAAGTCCCGTCGACACTTGTTTGAAAAATAAAATTCTGAAAGAAATCACGCACGGCGTACACGCTCCGCTCGAACTGATCTTTGGGTTTTTGCAACTCGGTCGCGCGTCGAACATTTTCCCCCTTGTCATCGACCTCTAGCTCTGTGCTCGTTTTGAGTGCGCTCAGGATGAATTCGTGTCCTTTGGCAGCATGATCCCTCATACGTTTGAACGACGAGACTGTCTTGAGAGGGACCCAGTGGTCGGCATTTGCGGTATGCAACGTCCACATAAATCTTGACAAGGGTATGTCAATCTGGATGGACAAGTAAAGAAAAGTAGTCTGAGAGCATACTTGTCGTAAGGAAGGTTAGAGTCCGCAAAGTAGAACTCGACTGGGAGATGACCCAGGTTAGTTGGAAATGGGATGGGAAAGATGGCGAGGACGGACCTTGTCTGCGAGCGGCAGCGAGAGACTCATCGTCGTGGGTAGCAAGGTTGGCCGATGCTGGCTCTGTCGCTGTAAGAGATTCGGCAACATCATTGGCTGGTGGAGATTCAGATACAGACATGATCGAGTCAAATAAAGATTTTTTTTACAAAAAAGAAGATAACGAAGCAAGACAAGACAAGAAAAAGTGAATATCTGACAAAAACCGACTCAAGAGTCGATGTCGACGGTGGACTCGATGAAGTTCGAAGAGGTGTGATCGAGACTCGTAGATCGGGTTTAGCCGGAGATGATCTTGAACCAATTAGGCGAACGAGTCTTGAAAACTTGCACACTCTGACAAATCGTACCACACATCCCCCGGCTGGTGGACTCAGAGGCTCGACCCGCCACATACAGGCATACACCATTTCATCGACGTGACACGCCAATACATGATGCTATACCAAAGTTGGACTTCCCGAAACGAACTGTTGCCTCTGAATCGGGCAAACCACACTGAACGCATGCAGGGTCATCTGGAGTCTCGGTCTCACGTTGGTCGCAAATTACTCCAAACGAACATGGGAAGCTGCGATTCTGTCACGAAGGGCCAAAGGAGAGCAATGAAAGGTAATTGGTAACGTTATTTTCGTCCGAGACAGGCAGCTTGCTGCACCTCGCACCACTGGATCGCTACCGAGATCAAGTCTAAGCTTGATGATGAAGCTCGTCTTCTGGATCTGACTTCATGAATTCCATGCAAGGTACCGAGCCCGCCGTTTGCCGCCAGGCATTTCTGGTCTTTGGTGCCCCTTCGAGATCCCAAGAGAGAACGCATGGTTGAAGATGTTCAAGTTCAACCGAATATATGGTCCGTTCGGTTTGATCATAATGTTCGCCATCCCTGATCATTCGTCGGAAAGGTGACATTGCCTCTGCGTCGTTATCCGGATGTTCTGCCAAGATTGCCGGTGATCTCGAGAAACGCAGCATCAGTTATTCTGACCGACCTCGGTCGACTATTGGTGGAGAGCTGTCAGGATGGGGCAAAATGATGTCTCGGCAGTGAAGTACATCCCGTCATGGTTCCCCGGTGCTGGTTTCAAGCCAGCCATGAAATATACCGCTGTTGCGCGGATCTACCTGAATTTCCCACAATTGCGTGGTGTCTCAGCTAGAGATTTCAGTGGTCATTTTGCCTTGACGCGTGCTGAACCAAGATTTTGAGGTCGCTGGTACAGCACTCCCGTCGCTTTCCTCTCGCCTATTAAGCATGTCAGACTTCGCTGAAGAACTACAGGAGGTACGTACAACATCAATATTAGTGTTCTGAGTCCCGTAGCAATACGATCAAACCGGTAGGGTTTGTGGATACGGTACGGGATCTGTCTCCTACTACATACAAAGCACTCACTGCGAAATGTGTTGTCCGGCCCACCTCTGTCGCTTATGCTTTCTACCTCGCTATGACGCTTTATCCACATGTGATGAAAAAAGTGCAGCATGAGCTGGACTCGGTTATCGGTACTGGTCGATTGCCAACATTCGCCGTCCGTTCGTCTCTACCATACGTAGAAGCTTTATTTACAGAGCTCTTGCGCTGACATGCTCCGGGTCCGCTAAGTAAGTTCGGTCCCCAAGCCGAAACCGCTGGCTATTAACCGAAGTACTGTAGCTCTGAGACTCGTACGGCAACTGATGACGAACATAACGGATATCTAATTCCCGCAGGCTCTCATGTCACTGTCAATATCTGGTAGGTTTGGCAACACTCAGGCGACACGCTATAGATGCGAGGTTTTCTTGAATCTAGGGCTACACTTCGCGATGCGAGAACATACAAGGACCCTTCGGAATTCAAACCCGAACGATTCCTTGGATGGTTCAGAACCTCATCCTGGGGATGTATGCTTTTGTCTGGGATGCCGGTAAGGGTTATTCAGTTTCCAAAAAGACGGTACCGACTATCCAACCCCTCCAGCTAGTGCCCAGCTGAGTCACAGCCGATGGTGAATCCCCAAACGATGTGTCGATCTTATGCTCTGCATCTATACAGACAGCCTTTTACCTTGCATACTCGATCGTCTGGCTCGTGTGTGTCCAATCGCTCGCCGCGTTCGACATCTTGAGAACGTGGCCGAAGTCAAGCCAGAGTTTATTTAATCGAGTGGGAGGCATCGGACACCCTTCAAATACTCAATCAAGCCCAGATCAGCGGCAGCCGAACGTCTCATGTCAAGTGAATAGATGGCCAGATACCTGAATCAGCTTCACGCACAATCTTCTCAACCTAGTAGTTTTATGTAGTCTTGGGCTGTCAAGCCCAGATTCTGGCTGGCGAGAGACGGACGAAGACTTTGTCGTGGTCTTGCGTCGGCTTGGGACACACAGTACTTGGACTTGACAGCGAGGCAACTTGCCCAGATCGAAGCGGATAGACTCACCTGCAGTCACAGTCATATTTATGACGTGTCCTTCACATTGCTTTCGTCGAGCGTAGTTTCTGGGTCGGACAGGTATGTATGCCACGGTGTCTACTAGAACTTGCCACTCAACTTGAAGGCCAATGACAAGTTTTTCGAAGTACATCTGGTGCCAGCGAACACCAGAGAACTCACTATTTGAAGGCCCAAACCCAGTGCGACAGAACCTCTAAAGCAGTAATGAATATATCCAATCCATTCGCTCCAGTAATACACAGACAATGCAGAATCAAGTACTATCTACGGCTCAGAAGCGTAACA
This sequence comes from Hortiboletus campestris, assembly GCA_038090935.1. Lineage (NCBI taxonomy): Eukaryota > Fungi > Basidiomycota > Agaricomycetes > Boletales > Boletaceae > Hortiboletus > Hortiboletus campestris. Next base: position 1,910 of record JBBPNN010000548.1, on the reverse strand, counting down.
ATGAAGCAATGGGGATGAAATCAACATGAAACCTGAATCAAATGCATCTTTCCTTCATTGTGTCGAGATGGGTAGGTGTCAGGCGTACACGCCACCGGTCGGTCCGTGACGGTACTACCCGCTCGCGGGACGTTCCTCACCGCGTACTAGCTAGATCGTGAATCATTGTTAGTCCCGCCGACCGACACGACAACAATCCAACCTACCCTTTTCCACGTAGAAAAGCAGGCTGTCCGGCGCACCGACAGCGGCGCTTGGTTTGGAGTGCTCGGTTTGTACAGCCAATCGCAGCCACGTTACCAAGTCATGTGATCCGGCTTTCCGTAGGTATGTTTCATAGAAAAAGTCGAGGAACAACAGTAGATAACTGAAGATGATTCCACCTCCAACGATGCCCGCGGTGGGAGTACCGGCACAACCCCCCATGTGAGGGAGATATCCGGGGAACCAATTATATGCAGCATACTGATAACCTGCCACGGTACCATGCATCAACAAGACGAGAGACGAAGATACTTTGACACTCACTAGCAAAGGCTGCCGCTCCTAGAATAACCATGAACTGGGCAATCTGCATTGTCGTGAGGTATTGCTTCCACTGAGTCACATTTAACGTGAACCATGGTCCATTGTAACAAGATAAATAATGCATACCCACAGTTTAGCACCGCCAGCTGCGGCGTAGTAATAGTAATCTTCGAGCTGACTATGAATGTGAGGTATATTTTACGAGGGCGTCTGGCACGCACACATCAACACGTGAACACCGAGGTTAAGGAATGCCGCAACCCAGCACTAGAACAGATGTAAGTCCGGGAGTTAAGGGGCAGCATAGATAATACCTACCACTGTTGCTCGACCATTCAGCTGGACAAACGCCAGAACCGCCGTAGCAGCATGGTGGTATACATGCAAAAATGCTTTTGGTCGAATGATCAGAGTGGTGCTTCGGCAGTGCGAAAGCGGAACACCAACAGAGAGGTTTCTTCTTCAGAGTTAAGAAGACCGTGTCGATGAGCTCGTAATACTTGAAGTAATAGTTCAACATTAAGTAGAACTCCAGCCTCTTGAAGAACAATGTACGTTTAGTCGAGATTGTAGTCAAATCGTATCGATAATATAATGCTCACCTTCGTGTAGGCTTCAATGGCGCACAACGAACCGTATGTGCCTATTTCAGGCTTCATCCAATTCGAGAATACTTCTTCACCAATAAGTGCCATGAGGATGAGGCTCCCAACACTCAATATTAGATTATGTGTTCGGAATAAGGGGGTCAACTTCAAAGGTAATTTGTCCTTCATCGTTTCACGGGTCCCGAATACGACCACAAGATATGTAACAGTCATGCTAATGACCGCGGGCCATGTTGAGAATGGGGTCTTGCCTGGTATATAGGAGGTAAGGTGTGTTGGAATACGGTCAGTAGCTATGAAGGAAAGGATGAAGTCAGCCAGGTAGGGCATGGTGGATCCAAGAGTTTGAGAGGGTCGACTCACGCTATCTACTTGTACGTCCTTCATATCGAATGCCGGGCCGCCGAGCAAGGAGTTCTCGGAACTCACCTGACGTGAATTGTTGTTGAGTATTTGATTCGCCGCTCATTGTTGGGAGTCAGCACAAGCCAGTTGTCCTGCTGATCAGATCTGAGTGACGAGATACTCACTTTTCTACACTAGCGAGTCCCCATTTCGGTACATGCTTTTAAGTGCCATTTGGGGATAAAACGTTACGCGCATCTCGAGAGTCGACAAGGCACAAGTCAGTTGGACGACAGAACAATACTTCTCCTTGGGCGCCAACTGACGTATCTGTCACCACAAACCCGGGTAATCGCAGGAGGCGAGCGTGAGATGAGGCAATGATCCCCGCCACTGATCTGATACATAAAGATTATTAAATGTTAGTAG
>JBBPNN010000547.1:0-20915 GCA_038090935.1 Hortiboletus campestris | reverse complement strand
ATCCAGCTCACCAAAAAGAAAGGCAGACTTAACATCTAGGGCTTCGAGTTCCCAATCGTGAAGCGCAGCTAGTGCAATAAGAAGTCGGAAGGTTTCAAACCTTGCAACTGGAGAGAAGGTTTCTTCATAGTCTATTCCAAAGACTTGCATAAATCCTTTTGTGACGAATCTAGCTTTTTTGCAACTGTCAGATTTTACAGCAAATACCCATCTTCCTTCGACGGGTTTACAACCCTTAGGTAGGTCTACCAATGTCCAAACCTTGCAATCAGAGAGGGATTTAATCTCCTCCTGCATTGCAATCATCCATAAGTTCTGTTCCTGTTTAGAGAGTTTTAGAACGTCTCGATATTGTTTAGAAATAGAACCTGATCCGACAGCCATGTTAAAAAGCTGTCTCATCTACTTGGAACTATACATTTGTCCAAGGTCTTCCTCTTCATTAGTCAGAGTGACATCCATCGTGTTGGTTGGCTCCTCCTGGATAGTATTGAGGCCTTGTGACATATTTCTCTCGATCTGAATAGCTGGTCTATCCCCATGTGCATTATTAGGAAGAATTCTGGGCATGGGAATGCGAGAGGATCGTCTCTGTTCAGCAGCAGGTCTAAAAGTGGACCGTTCATCCCTAGTAGGGTGATGCTGATGAGGTCATGATCTAAACTCAGGTAAGGTCTCGTCAACATGTTGACAGGGAGGTAGCCAGGTTCGAGGTAAGAGATCCGAAGATCCTTGTCTCTCCTCTTCAGGAGGAGAATCTGTAACCATATAATGCTTATGCTGATGGTGGTCAGAAATAGAACTCTGATGACCTATTTTGGATTGATTCTGTTTAACAGCAGGTTGAAGTGGTGAAGTATGATAGGATGGTGGATTGGTAGAAGATTTCGGGGAGTCATAGAAGAGTGGTGATAAAAACTCTGGTGGTTCCCAAGGAGTTGTGGATGGTGGTTGTGATCCTGATAAATGCCCATCATCAAACGGACATGGTTGATTGGGTAGAGGACCTAATCCTAATGGAATTGATGGTATAGGTACAAGTATATCTTGAGAGGGTTCTGGATCCCTTTGTTGAGTGTTGTCCTTGATAAGGTTGTCTATGGGGTCTTCTTCAACTGGAATAGGGGTAGGTTTGTCTTCTTTGTCTCCAAGACAATAAGGAAAGACTTTCTCATCGAAGATGGCGTTCATCAAAATGAACACGCGTCTCCTCTCCTTAGACCAAAAGCGATAGCCTTTAGTGTTAGATTTGTACCCAATAAAAATCATCTCCTCAGACTTGGGAGACAACTTATCTTGTTGCTGTTCTGGAGGTATAAAGACATACACACGTGTCCCAAATATCCTAAAGTAGGAAACATCAGGTTTGTCTCCATTGAATAATTCAACGGGAGTCTTCCAATCATGACAATGCATTGGTTGTTAATTATAGATATGGAGTGCAGTTTCAACAGCATCTTGTTAGAAAGAATGTGGCAGACATGCATGTTGGTGAATGGCTTCAGCTTTTTCAAGCAAAGTTCGATTGAACCTCTCTGCATGACCATTCTGTTGAGGGGTGTGAGGAACAGAGGTCTGATGAGTTATGCCTCTGGACTGAAAGAATGACTGAAGCATCCCAGCCATAAATTCCCCCCCTTGGTCTGAATGTACAGAGCTGAGCAAGTGACCAGTGAAGGTTTCAGCCCAAGAAACCATCGATTGGAAGTGCTGCAAAACAGCATTTTTGGTGTGCAAAAATGCAACAACTGCAAAATCAGAGAAATTGTCAATGAAAGTAAGAATATAACATGCACAAACTTGAGATTCCGTGGGCATCGGGCCAACAAGATCTGAGTGAACAAGTCCAAGAGGACGAGTAGCACATTTACCTGATGGTGGATAAGGATGATCATGCATCTTCCCCAAGGCACAGCCTTTGCAGGGAGAAGAGTTATCTGGTGGAGTGACAGTGGGTAGACCAGTAACATGAGAAGGAGCAACACGAAGAACATTCTTGGACGGATGTCCAAGACATTGGTGCCACAGATCATAAGAGTCTTCCTTAACAAGTGAGTTGATAGAACCATCCGTTGGAGTAATCTGAGATGACTGAAACCAATGGAGGTTATTGTTCGGAGATAGAGCAAGGGCCCGTATCACCAAACGCTCATTTGTGTCCCAGATGTTGGATTCACGATCGTTGATTGCACACTTATAGCCTTGGCTAGTAAGCGTAGGAACAGACAAAAGTCTGTGTCCTGCATGTGGTGCATACCACACTTCCAAGAGAACAATAGGATCTGCTTGGTTATCTTTTGGCTGAATAATGATCTTACCTGGACCATACATAGGAACCTTGTGTCCATTAGCAACAACAGCATAACGGGTGTTCAATCCTAGATGTGCAAAGTCATCTTTAAAAGGAGAAAGATGATCGGTGCAACCACTGTCAATCATCCAGTGGTGTCGGGCAAACTCTTTGTCAGAAACTCCCCTTAGTGTGAAAGCACCGTGATAATAGTCAAGCCCATCATATTCATTATCATATCCATACATGACATTGTCATTGTAGTTGGGTAAGCGCTCTCCTATGTCTCGTGGGGTTGCCACGGCTACTGCCAAAGGTGTAGGGGGGAGAAGTGCCTGGATATGAGTCTCATTCAACAAATCAATATTGTCGAAATGAGAGGATGAGCTGGCAAGGCCACCAAGAGAGAAAGAAACCTTTTTCCTCTTCTCCTTCTTCTTCATCGTCGTTGGTGTCCCAGGTGTAGCAATAGCTCCTATGGTTGTGGCTACTGTGATTACAACTGAGGATGTGGTGGTGCATGCAACTACGAGTGTGGTGGCTGTTATGATGACAGGGGGTACTAGGGTGGTATGCATGACCACGGACCATACACAGGGTTGGGTATTGGCCTTGATTTTTATTTCCAAATATCTGTCCTACATTCTCTTGTGTGTTTGACTCACTGCCTCATGTGTTCGCATTCTTGTATTTATTTGCCAAGTCATTTCTTGCCCTGAATACAATTGGCTTTTGGTTCAAGTTTTGGGTTTGGTGCTTGTGGACAGTACAAGGTCATAATGGATAATGAATAAGGATAGAATTTTGAGAGTAAATTTTGAGGATCTCTTTCCCGCCAAATTCACACTGATGTTTGATGGTTCCAACAACATGCATTATGACCGATTATACTGCAGGATAAGGGACAGTTAGAACACCTTTAGGGAGAAAACCCCAGAGTGGGCAACTAAAGGGAATAGATCCCCAGCTAGTAGGGTGACCTAATAGTTCATTAGTACCTTGGGAATAGGGCATTTTCTGATTTGTATAAGCTGATTGCCAACTCCTTAGTGCATAATAGAATCAGTTTCAGACAAGCTATTCTGTGTGACTAAGTGACATTTGTGAATCAATAGCAAGAGTCAAGCATATTGACACTGCTTACACAATTGAGTATTCCTAGTCGACTGGAAGCTAATTGGAAGTCATTTGAGAGCATATCTTAGGGAAGTAACCCTAGTCACCACAATCCACTCTTCTAGCAACCTGAGAGTTGTCTAGCCTATTTTCTTAAAAGTTTACCAATACCTCAAGTACACCACCACTACTGTGTTGAGAATCTATGATTCTAATATTAATTATTTTACTTTGTCTGGGTTGCTCTTCATGATTACTGATACATTCTAGACCCATGATGTTACAAGTTCTAGACCTTTATGACATCAGTATGACATCATTTCTATTCTTATCCAGATGACATCATAGCACATCATTATGGCATGATTCATTATCAATCACATGCCATTCCACAGTACTATTGCATCATTGCTTCTCACAATTATCTCAACATTGTACCACCTTCTCTATTTAGACAAGGACCACAATATGTACAAACAATACTAGTACAGTATATAAACCCGAGTACTTTTTGTACTCAGAATACTAAGCTCTCTCTCACACCACTGAGTGATAGCTACTAGCAACAGACTTGCACTACTGCGAAGTATCTAAGTGAGTATTCTCCTCACTGGTTCACCCTTTGCTGTGTCTCTGCACCAAGTGAGATCTTGCACTCTTGTTAGGTTATGAGCCCTGCCTAGGCACAAGGCTTGTCATCCTGATGTCCTCAATCCACCTCATGTTGTACAACACAGTTGCACTTGGTCTACTCTTTGTAGTGACCACCATCATGAGCATGATGTTGTCCTTTATGGGCATACCTCAACATAATGGTAGAGATGTTGATCTCTATATTCTGGCCGAGATGATTTTTCTCTCAACTCGTTTCTTATTATGAGGTCATACAGAGACACTGACACAACAACCTTGTTTGCACAGGACACAACTTAGTCGTTACCCTGCTCTATCTCAAATCAAGGCAAGTGTCCCTCATCTTGAACCAGTCCATTGGTGTATGTGGCTCTGTCATCAAGATTTTGATTGACTCTGCTGCATTTAATTGTGTGGTGACAACTGTCATCATTCCAACTGTTCCAATCATTGTCATCCTGACATCTATCCAGTTCCTCTTGGAATGTCACACACCTGTCTTCTGAATTACATTTCAGATCCTATGTATCATTCATCCATTACTCTGGCTTCTTATCCAAACTCCTACATCAATACTCTGGCATCTCCCATTCTTTCTACATTTCCATGTTCTACCAGGTATCATCTCAGCCCAGCTTCTTTACCTCCTGCTGACATATCCATCCCTCTTCCTGATGACCAAGATGTCCTCATCAGCCTTCTCCGCTCCTCAATCTATTCTGTATGCTTCATGGGCAATTCACCACGTCTTGTTCCAACTCAGGGACAAGATGAACCAGTTGACATCTCCAAACCTCATACATCCCCTGTCTACGAGTCCTGGTTTGATCCAGGAACTCATTACAAGACTACCATTGGACCATACACCATCTGTTCCAACCACCCCCTCTACTCTGATCGTTATATCAGAGGAAGCACAACTCAACCCAGTCATGTGGGATCCTTTTCTCAAGGAGATCATCATCTTTCCTTCTCAACTCCCACTTCCTGTCCATCACTAGTACTTAGAGACCCTCTATATGGAATCTGAGGAAGAACCAGGTCAACTCCTGGAAGTCAAGGACATTCCAGCTCTAATGGCTCATCCCAAAGTTCCTCTTGTCACCATTGACAAATGTCTCCATATCTTCTCAATGGAGATGACTAGCCAGCTCACATCTGTGATACGCATTCTGGTTAAGTACAAGGAACTTGACATCACTGAGGACAACTGGGTTTATTCATACAGAAATACACGCTATGACATAGAAGGTTTCGGTTATTGGAACAAGCCACTTGCTTCCATCTATGAAGGCCTGGGAATCACTTTCCCAGTAGAGAAGTACCATGAGACACCTTGTGTTCCTATTCATAACCAAGATTTTGAGATTATTCGCTATAGCATTCATGCATTCAATATGCATATGTGTGAACTCATTAGGGCCCAGAAGCCCAATAAACATCTTGACTCTGCTGTCATCCAGAAGATGTTTGATCATCCTGAGACATTTGATGCTCTTGAAGGAGATGTGATCTGGGATCACAGGAAGCAGACTCACGTAGTGTTGCCTTAGCTTCAAGCTGGCAATTTTTTTCTCACTTATTTTTTTCTCAATAGACAAGTACCTGATATAAAACTATGGTTTTTATGTCTGGCTTTTAGGAAATAAAAAATAAAAAAAGTTTCGCTTGACCATTGTTGAAATATTTCATTCAGACTATTTGGTAAAAAGCTGAGCTAAAAATGAAGCTATGCAAATGGGCAGATCAATACATATACAAGTCTTATTATCACTGATAAACTGAATTTTAGACTATATTTCATTCACTGGATGCCTGGTAATCAAACAACTATAAATATGTGATTTTTCAAATAAATCAAAAAATACCAAAGCTGAGCTGAGGCAACACTAGACTCACATCTGTATCCACCATGCTTTTCAGTGTCTTTCTTCTTTTGTAGAGCATGTTGGAGTTAACTCTAACATTCCTCATCAGCAGGTGTGGAACACTCTCATGGATGCAAGATGGAGACACATTTGGAAGAGGTGGAACCCATGGCTTGATACCATGAAATGTCTAGAGATTGACTACCATTGTCTTGCTCTAGGTTCTGTTACAGAAATTCCCTGGATGTCTGAGACCGAGGAGCACGAGTTTGCTTCGTGGATTTCCATGTGGGAGTCTGAGGACTCTGATTCCGATTTCCTCCGTTTCTTTGATCTTCCTTCTGATTCTTTTGATCCCTAGATGGAGTTCCATTCTTCTTCTAATCTTCTCTTCCAGCCGGAACTCCTGACCCTTTGCGCAGTCTGCAGTATGTCTTCCTTTTGTTCCGTTCCGTTCCTTTCTGTTCTTCTCCTTGACCCTATTTCCTTTACGGACGTATCCCCTTCTAGAACGGCATTTCGCTGTTCTGTTTTCCTGTTAGGACTTCTTATTCAGGGTCCGCTCATTGGTATATAAACACCCAGTGTACTTGTACTTTTCCCTAGTTAGTTCTACGCAATACAAGTGTAGTATCTAGCCCAATCCACTGGTAACCTGCAAAGTTACTTGTCGAGACCCTTCTCATAGTCTCTACGCCTACCAAGTGTTGTAGACTCTTCAATTAGCTTAGTGGGTAACATGGTCCACGAAATGCTCAATACTTCCGACTTTACCCATCGTTCGTCACGTGACTCTCGCTGATAAAGCTAGGTTCTATGCTTAGCGTAACAAAAGAACTAACTGCTTTTCCATCCCTACTGATTGGTAGTAGGATGAGACCATCCCCACCACCACGCGCAGGATCAACCTAGAACATCTCCTCTGACAAGGATATAGAGACAAAGAAGATGATGATGAATGTTCCACTGAAACCAGATCTGCTCCTGCTCCACCCAAACTCTCACCAATTCATAGAGAACCGACTCCGTGTCCTTCTTATATGAGTTCAGGCAGGCGTATACCTGGCCCCTCACCTTCGCCGTCCCCTTTCAACACTCCACTAGTCTGTGCTCCAGCTCTTCCTCCTTCCCACCCACCTTCAACCTCTTACCTTCCATCGTCTGATTCCTCTATCCATGATTCTACACCTGCACCTTCTCCCCCTTCCGAACCACCATCCAACTCTGATTACCATTCTGACAACAACAACATGGCTGACGAACATTGCGCCAATGGGACCGAGCTTAAGGCTGGTCTGCCAGACGACTTCTCTGGCCGGGATGAGGATGCTCAACGATGGGCCCTCGCCATGGAGGCATACTTTCAAATGTCTCCATGATTCAGCACCGACAAAATGAAGATACTCACTCTTTGCAATAAGATGAGTAGGGGACATGGTGCTATCTTTTCTGAGGGTTGGTTGAAGAAGATGCTGAACCCCGATGTATCAGCAACAGAGAAGACCATGGAGAAGTTTTCAGATGACTTTGCGCAGGTTTTCTTCCCCTCAGATCGAACTGGCAAGGCTCGCACAGCCTTGGGCAACATACAAATGGAAGGACTGCCCTTTAAAGGGGACTTTCATGGATTCTGCTCTGCTTTTGAACTTGAAATGGGTCAGAGTGGGATAACGGATGAGTTTGTCTTGAAAGATATGCTCAAGAAGGCAGTATCTGTGGATCTCGCCTTCCAGATGGCTGCGGTCAATGAAGAACCAAAAATGGCCAAGAAGTGGCTTGACAAAGCCGCTCAATTTTACAATGTGGTCCAGCGCTTAAAAAAACTTCGCTCTGGTACTTCTACATACGTTTCTTCTGGAGGTAATCAGCACTCTTCCAATACCTCCTCATCTCGTCGGGACCCCAACGCTATGGATATCGATGCAATCTGACTCTCCCCTATCCAGCGAGCAGAACACATGTGCAACAACAAGTGCTTCATTTGCCACAAGGTCAGATGTCGCTCATCTAAGCATTCACGCTCTGGAGGTACTCAAGGATTTTCTCCTTGACCTTCCGCTCCTTCAGCTCTGAGAATTTGAGCTGCCATGGTGTCTGCTCCTCCCTCGTCACTTCAGGAGTACACCAGGATGCTGAATATCTCTGACACAGAGGCGGTAAACTCCCTAAAAATCATCTATGGAGTAGTCAACAAAGATGGAACCCCAGTCGAAACCACTGAAAGTGTGGCTAGACTTGTTATGGACGAAGAAGAACCCATTGAGCTTTGTATCTTCTTTAACAACGAGGCTAACAAGGGACCACAGGATTTTTGAGTGGAGGGAAAGCATCAGCATCTTTACCCTCCTTTACTATTGCACCTGTATTTGTATCTGGAAAGAACTTGAAGTCGATCTCAATTTCCGTTTCTTTGTCCGGATCAAACTGCAAAATCGCTGAAACAAATGCCCTAATTGACTGTGGGGCTATGGGGTGCTTTATAAGCACAGCTCTTGTCCATTGCCTTGGATGGGACACGCAACAATTGCCGAAACCTCTAACAGCTCACAACATGGATGGAACCGTCAACCAAGGAGGTTTAATATGAAGGATGATGATCGTACACCTTCGAATCGGAGAAAACATAGAGAAACGACTTTTCTACCTCGTTCAGGCCAATGAGGAGGTCATTCTGGGACTTCCTTGGTTATGCCACAACAACCCAACCATTGACTGGTCAACCAGAATGGTCTCCCTTCCTTACAAGAAAGGAGTATCAAGACCAAAGGAGGATGCTGAGACGCAGCGATACCTCCTTCGCTATAACCATGTTTCCGAGGATGTGATCTTCGATCAATGGGTCGATGATCTAGCCGTGTCCATGGGAGTGCTCCCTCCTTTGGAAATCAACAAGGTCACCATTTCAACCTCTATCGCCGCTGACCAAGAGAAAAAGGTCGTCGAACTTCCAACAGAATTCGCCGAGTTTTGTGACATTTTCACGAAAGCAAAAGATGTTCCTCTTCCTCCCCATCGACCCATCAACCACACCATCAAACTTGATTCCTCATTCGTGCCGAAAAGAGCCAAGAACTACTCCTTGAACCCTAAGGAGATGGAGGCGTTGAAAGGATTTGTGTTACGCTAAGCGTAGAACCTAGCTTTATCCAGAGGAGTCATGTGACAAACAACAGAGAAAGTCGGAAGGTTTGTTGCCCAAGGTCCTACATTACCCTTGCGGCGGAATGAAATTGAAGAGTCTACTGTGCTTGGTAGGCGAAGAGACTATGGGAAGGGTCTCGACAAGTAGACTCGCAAGTCCACTAGCAGATTGGGCTAGATACTACACTTGTATTGCGTAGAACTAACTGGGGAAAAGTACTAGTACACCGGGCGTTTATATACGTATGAGCGGACTCTGAATAAGGAATCCTAAAGGGGAAACGGAACAGTGGAATGCCGTTCTAGAAGGGGATACGTCCGTAAAAGAAACTGGGTCAAGGGGAGGAACAGAAAGGAACAGAACAGAACAAAAGGAAGACATACTGCGGACTGCGGAAAGGATCAGGAGTCCCGGTTGGAATAGAAGATCAGAAGATGAACGGGACTCTGTCTAAGGGTCAAAAGAATCAGAAGGCAAATCGAAGAATCGGAGGAAATCGGAATCGGGGTCATCGGGAAAAGCAAAAGAAATCCACGAGGCGAACTCGTGTTCCTTGGCCTCGGACATCCAGGGGATTTCTGTAACAATTTGTCGAAGAAAATCTACAAGGAAAGATTGTGCCGTCAAAGTCTCCCCAGGCTTCTCCATTCTTTTTTGTGCCAAAGAAGGATGGAACCTACCATTCTTGCCAGGACTATAGGTATCTTAATTCTCACATGATCAAAAATGCTTACCCTCTTCCTTGCATTGCTGATTTGATTGACACCTTAAAGCACTCTAGGTACTTCACCAAACTTGACATCCGTTGGGGCTACAACAATATTCGCATCTGCCCCAAGGATCAATGGAAGGCCGCCTTCACCACCCCTCTTGGTCTCTTTGAGCCAACAGTAATGTTCTTTGGGCAATGTAACTCACCGCCAACATTCCAGGCTTTTATGAACCATATCTTCACCAACTACCTTGCAGAAGGTTGGCTCATCATTTACATGGATGATTTGATGGTTCATTCTAGGGACTATGACGAACATGTCAGACGAGTTTGTCTTGTTCTCCAACACCTTCGCAAGCACAAGCTAGGTGTTAAGCTGGAAAAGTGCACGTTCTGTGCACCTAAGGCAGAGTACCTTGGTATGATTGTCAGGGAAGGTCAAGTTTTCATGGATCCTGTGAAACTGACCGCCATAGACGAATGGATTGCTCCACAATCTGTTAGTGCAGTATGCTCATTTATGGGCTTCTGCAATTTCTATAGGAAGTTCATCCCAGATTTCTCCAACATTGTACAGCTGCTTCTTTCTTTGACAAAGAAGAATGCCGCTTGGCAGTGGTTGCCGGATCATGAGGCTTCTTTTCAGAACCTCAAAAAGGCTTTCCTTAGTCGGCCAGTATTGCAATACCCCGACACCAACCATCCATTCCACGTCATGACAGATGCTTCCCTCTGTGCTTCAGGTGCTGTCCTGATGCAAAAAGATGGCAATGGGGATCTCCAACCCTGCGCCTATTACTCGAAAACTTTCGCTCTGGCTGAGCGAAATTACAATATCTATGACTGCGAACTTCTCGCCGTCATATGAGCCCTTGAGGAATGGCGACAATACCTCATGGGCACCAATCATCCGGTTACAGTGATTACGGACCATAGGAACTTGACGTATTTCAAGTCTCCTCAAAATCTTTCTCGCTGCCAGGCTTGCTGGTCGATGTTCTTGCAAGACTTCAACCTCTGCTGGGACAACCAACCTGGCTCTGCCATGGGTCCCGCAGATGCGCTCTCTCATCAGGATGTTGTCGACACATCTGCCGACAACACCACTGTCACTCTCCTCCCGGATGTTCTTGCACCTATGGACGTCTCTGATGTTATCATTGGCCAACTGGACGTTGCTCTCGCTACCAAGATTGCTCGTCACACTGCAGAGGATCCCCTTGTCACCGACGCCGTTAAGGCTTTGACGGAGGGTAATTCACTTTTCCCTTGTGCTTCCCCGAGGGATTGGACCTTCCTGGATGGCGCCTTGTACTTCAAGGGCCATCTTTACATTCCAGAGCCCGCCCAACAGGACCTTGTATGATCCCTCCATGATTCGCCCACTGGGGGTCATGGGGGGTATTTCCGCACTGTTCACCTTGTGCAGCGCGATTATTGGTGGCCTGGTCTGATCACCTTTGTTTGCTGCTTTGTTGCAAGTTGCGCTATTTGTCAAGTGAACAAGGTCAACACCCATCCGGTGGCTCCCGGTATCTGTCCTATTTCCTCCTCTGTGAGTCAGCCCTTCCAGCAGATCTCCTGTGACATGATTACTGGCCTCCCCCTATCCTCTGGCTTTGATTCTGTGCTGGTTGTGGTCGACCATGGGCTTACTAAGGAGGTGATTTTCATCCCTTGTAACAAATCTATCGACATGGCGGGGATAGCATCCCTCTTTTTCAAAAATGTCTTCTGCCAATCTGGTCTTCACGACAAGGTTATCTCTGACCAAGGACCCCAGTTCACTTCTGCTTTTGCCAAAGAGCTTGCCCAGCTCTTATCCTATGACGTTGCCCTTTCCACCACCTACCACCCTCAGACCAACAGAGAGTCTGAATGGGTCAACCAGGAACTCGAAACCTATCTCCGCATCTTTTGCCAGGGAAACACCTTGAAGTGGGCCGAACTCCTCCCAATGGCTGAGTTCTCTCATAACTCAGCTGTCCACTCTGTCACCAACGTCACACCATTTTCCTTGATGCATGGGTATGAACCCCGTGCTTATCCACCGATCAGAACCACCTTTCTCCCTGCCTTGGAAAAGTGGTTAGAAATCCTTGATGCTGCACGAAAAGAGGCAACCGCCACTCACGCCAAAGCCGCTCAGACCATCAAAGAGCGCATTGGAATGAAGTTTACCCCCTGGAAAGTAGGAACTAAGATCTGGCTCAACTCCCGAAACCTCAAGTTCAACTTCCCCTCTCGCAAGCTAGCTCCCTGTCACAAAGGACCATTTGAGATCGACACAGTCACTTCCCTGTATGCCTACAAACTTTGCCTCCCTCTGACCTGGAAGAAACTTCACAACGTCTTCCACACCTCCCTCCTTTCGACTTTTACTGAGACAGATGAACATGGACCAAATTTCTTCAATCCTCCTTCCGACATCATCGAAGGAGAAGAGGAATATGAAATCAAGACCATCCATTCTCACTGAGGATCTCCTGAACACTGCCAGTTTCTTGTCTCTTGGAAGGGTTACTCTCGTGCAGAGGATACTTGGGAACCAGAATCGCATCTCTCTCATGCGAAGTACATGCTATGGGCATACAAATTGTCTCGCCCCACGGATTTTGCTACGGTGACTTCCCCCTAGTCTTCATCATTCCCGTCATCACCTCCGGCTCCTCCCCATCCGCCCCCCCCATCCACTTGTTATCCCATCGCCCCACTCCATGGTTTGATTATTCAAGAGACAAAATACTTTCCGCACCTCTAGTTGACTTGGCTCCTTCCATCCCTTCTTCCCATCATAAATCCAATGAGGGTTGTACACCATAACCTCAAAGGATTTCCTCACTGTCCAACAAGTCAGTGCGTTCCCTCGATGTTAGCATGTTGGCTTACTAAATCGCCCACGTACCACTATAGGCACCCAACACTCCGACACCCTCTCCTGGAGATCCAGGATTCCCCACATCAGGACTAGGATGACCAACACAGTCACCGACACCAAGCACAATGTGATAAAGGAGATTGTTACTAAGAAAAATTGATACATGGGGATTTCACTGAAGTCCCCTCACGCTTCATCACTCACCTCTTTTAACCTTCTCTTTAGTCACCCTATCTCCCCATGCTGTGCCCGCAGTCCACAGTCTGCAGTCCCGACTCCACCTGATCCCATTTTGTTCCAAAGAAGCATCAGAATCCCATTTCCTCCGTGCTTCTTTCCATCTCTGCTCTGTCCGACTCTTTCCGATTCTTCCGATATGGATTCCCCTGGGTATTTAAACACCCAGGGATTTCGCTTATTTCTTCAGTTTCGTTGATTTTTCTTATGTCTTCTCCCCTTACCGTAGAACGTTCCACTTCCCCTTCCAACCCTGTCATCCCTCTCTCCTCCCTTGACAGATTCCCTCTTCGAGAACTTCATGTCACCATCACATCCATCCTCAAAGACCTGGCAGCGCTCCTCCCTATCAAACAAAGTGCAGAGTTCAGGAATAATTGGGAAGTCTTCACTGCAGGTCTCATTCGGCTCTACCACAACTATTTCCGTGGTAGACTCCATCTGGCAATGACCCCTGACATTTCCCCTGCAGACGCCCTTCGGTGGAATCAGAGGCTCATTGCCTAACAATATGAGGTCCTCCAGCTCCTCTGTGCCACCCACTTCTCCTGCTTCTTCCACCTTGTCCTGGAGCCAGTCATGCGGCGAATTCTCGCTGCCTCTTCAGGACTCTGTACTGAGCAGCAACAAAGGAACCTCCTCCTGGTTGCTACGCCCCCTTCTCCCGAGACCTCCAACTCCTCCACCCTCTCATCAACTTCCCTCGACACTACTCCGGACCTTGACTCCAGAGTTGCTACTGCAGTGACCTCGGAAGAAAGCCAACCCCCTTCGTCGCCGGACCCTCTTCCTGTGCCATCCCCACTTCACTGACGCCAACCCACACCTTCCCCTGACCTCGACTTCACTCGGTTGGTCAGCACCCTCGAATCCATATTCCAATCCATGCCCTGGACTTCCCCCGCAGTTGTCCGAGGAGTTGCACTCCCTTGACGTCGCAATCGCGCAGCTGTCCGCTGCTTCGTATGTGGCAGCCCCAGCCACCTCCGTCCCAACTGCCCCACCTATCAGTGTCCTTACTGTAGGGTCTACACTCCCAGACACATCCAATCCTCTTGTCTGGTCTACTCCTCTAGAACAAACAGCAGGGACCCCGATGAGACCGACAGCGACGATGGAAGTGTTGGATTCTGAGATGGTGTCTCAGGTGTACAACAGGGGTAATGTTACAGAAATCCCCTGGATGTCTGAGACTGAGGAGCACAAGTTTGCTTCGTGGATTTCCGCATGGGAGCCTGAGGACTCTGATTCCGATTTCCTCCATTTCTTTGATCTTCCTTCTGATCCTTTTGATCCCTAGACGGAGTTCCGTTCTTCTTCTGATCTTCTCTTCCAGCTAAAACTCCTGATCCTTTGCGCAGTCTGCAGTATGTCTTCCTTTTGTTCTGTTCTGTTCCTTTCCATTCTTCCCCTTGACCCTATTTCCTTTACAGACATATCCCCTTCTAGAACGGCATTTCGCTGTTCCATTTTCCCGTTAGGACTTCTTATTCAGGGTCCGCTCATTGGTATATAAACACCCAGTGTACTTGTACTTTTCCCTAGTTAGTTCTATGCAATACAAGTGTAGTATCTAGCCCAATCTGCTGGTAACCTGCAAAGTTACTTGTCGAGACCCTTCTCATAGTCTCTACGCCTACCAAGTGTTGTAGACTCTTCAATTAGCTTAGTGGGTAACGTGGTCCATGAAATGCTCAATACTTCCGACTTTACCCGTCGTTCGTCATGTGACTCTCGCCAATAAAGCTAGGTTCTACGCTTAGTGTAACAAATTCCAGTTATGATGTTGGTCCGTCCTTCACCAGCCAATCTAGCCGACCTAGAGGTGCAGGTCATGAAAAAGAAGGAGCCAAGGCACAAGGAGTTCTGCCTTGTGTGCAGCCGAGATTTATTAATCTCACTGCCGAAGATGTGGCCACTACCTTATTGGAATTCTGGTATTTCATATTCCAATATTCATTCCTGATACCAGATTCTAGAACGGTCTAAGACCTTATCTTTTACACTATCCATATTACTCACCATTATTAGATAAGCTATTTTTATCTTTGGTGTAGACTATGACATCATTGTGTCATAAAATATGATACACATTTCACTATACGTTTCACATTCTCTTACATGTTTCATACCTGATATGTGTTTTATCCCTTATGTGTTTTACACATTTCATACCTGAAACATGTATCACTTACATCAGTGTTTCATCACTGATTACTATAAAAGATATGGCCTAAGCCTGTCTCAATAACGATTTTGTCTATTGTTCTTTGCTCCCTTCTGTCATATCCATGACACTCCAAGTCCATCTCCGGCCCTCTGGGCACATCTCTGCTCGTGATCGAGCAATCTCTGGTGTTATCTCGCCTAATATATATCTCTGTTCCTCCAGACCTCCGTACTCTGACTACATTTCTCATACTTACAATATCTCTTGTTCTACATTAGTATTAGCTCTGCCCCTTAGTTACCTCTGACCTGTGCAAGCACAGCTCTGGCATTTATGTCACCAGAGCGCAGCACCGGTACTCAGACTTCTGTCTCCTGTCTCACTAATCATTTTGTACCTCCATTACTAATCCTATGTACCTCTGACGTATATAAACTCTTAGATACTCTGCTGTACATGAGCTTGAATATCAACTAGGATAATTCCTGTCTACTCTTCATCACTACCTCTGCCCTCTGAAATCCAGGACACCTGTACAAACAGTAAGGGCGCAGCACACAAGCTGAAGCCAAGTCCCGTTTGACCTGACTTACCTCCAGAGTTCCAGAGTTGTCACCAGGAGTTGCACGGTCCTAACACCTTCCCTCACTCAGAACTCCTCAGAACATTAAACCATTCCATTATTGTTCTGATATTCTGAAAACTTTGTTACCAACCATCAACCTATCAGTGTGTATCTCCTGCTGATTCATTACCCTTCTTGCCCCTGCAGCCCCTGTGTAATCAGGTTATCCCAATAGGTTATGAGCCCTACTTAAAGAGGAGTTTGTCATTTGCTAGCCCAGTGCCTCCTATCTTTCAGCATTATGGTTCATGGTTGGTTGAAAGATTCACAATGACCATCTCTATGGTCACCACTGCATTTAATTATGCAATGACTACACCAATCATTGAGAAGGATGGACTCTTAGAGTTTGCTGCTTATTCTGGGAGATTGATTGTTCATCGTTTATGTGATGGCTTTTGATTTGATCTCACTACTCAGACACCAGAAGCTTATGTGACCCTTGGGGTTGTCCTTCGTTTAGGACAACATGAGTCAGATTCCAGGTCTACCCCAGATTTGCAAGACCCCCCTCCATATCCTGTGACCAATTCCAATCAAGTGGTTCCACCTGGTGTTCCATTCCAACTGCCATGCCTGCTTTGTTCCCATTTACTAGAATGTGGACAAATTTGCTCTCATGACAACCAAGGAGCTGTGGTAATTTGACATTATAGTCCTAATCTTACTCAATCAGACTTATACTCTAATCCCTTCACTGTGCATAGGATTATCTGTTCAGAAGCATCTTCTGCTTTTGAGGGAATTCTACCTAGTGCACCTCTGACCTCACTCCTATCCTTACATCAATCACCTTCCACACCTCCTACCACACCTTCTAACTCTCCATCACAACACTCATCATCAGAAGATGCCTACCTTGATGCTAGAGATTTCCCACAATCCTCTCCTGTACAAGAGGAATAACTTCATAAACAACACCATCTTTGACCTGTCCAGTATGGACTTGGTCGAGCTTCCAGTTAATCCCATGGTCGAGGCCAGATTACCTTCTCCACTAGTCATGGAACTCTGCTTTGCAAGGTTTCAGGATCATTGGAGACTCAGTCCAGGAGACTGGAAGACTCTGCAGACATGCTGTCCCATGGAAGACCCTTGGAAGAATTACCGAGGAGACAAGGAAGAGGTAGAAATGTGAGACGTCCACCTGGAACCTGTATTACAGAGTTGAAAGCACCACACTCTCACTGATGCATAGGTAAAGCGAGCTGACTGCCTGGTCTATCCTATCCAAATTAGACCTTGTGAGACCCAGATCAGGTCTATGACCTTGATCAATAGTTTCATGTATTGGCTCTGCTTATGAGGGTGCTGGTTGGGCTTTCTCCACCAAGACATATTACCACTCTCTTGCAACTCATGTCCATTTCCAAGGATACGAGATAACTCTTTGCTCTCACCTCCCTCCTACTCTCCTACTTCTGGTCCCTTTTATGTTCTTGAAGATTCTCTAGAGCCAAACTGGCATATACCGGGCTACTTCTATGAAGACAGCTTGTACATGAAGCATGAAGCACCTTTGCAATGCCATTGGAACATGGCCTTTGATGTATTCTTCTGTTCCTCTTTCCACCATGACTCCAAGTGTTATGATCGGTATATTCTCAAGCCCCTATCTTTACCCCTATGTTCGTGGACTTATCGTTTTCTGCGTAACCCACAGACATTTCTTCCCCTTTACCCCTTTCTCGTGCCGTTACTCACCCTTGCTCCCGTTTCACGCACGAGACTTCTTATCTTCTCTGTTGTCACACTTCTTATGTTTCACCTTTTCACGGAAGCGTTTGATCACGCTTCCCTTCCATTCTTTCATACACATGCCCTCCTCATGTCTACGCTTCTCTTCCATTCTGCCACACCGTGTGTTGGCCTTATGTCTTTCATTTCCGTTCTCTACCCTATGCCCTTTTCTCCATTAGTTACCGGATTGTTAGATACGCTCCAAACATCTACATACCTCCAGTAGGTACTTAAGGCTCGATGCCACCACCAGAGAACTCTAGTCTAGTTCTCTTGGTGCTTACCCCTAAAGCATTATAAGAAGGACTCTTTTGACTTGACAAGTCTCTTCTCTTACTCTCTCGAGTCCAATTATCGTTGGCAACCTAAGCAGTTGCTTTAAGGTTGTTTCACCAAGTACTATGCTCAGCGTCACTTACAGCATATGATCAAGTCTGCAAAGACCACTGATGAGCTTGACACCATATATCAAGCACTTGGAGGTCATCCTATGGGAAGACAATGTCAAAGAGCTGTGCAGGAAGGAGAAAGATGTTGACAGATTCTCAAATATAGTTGACTGTCTAGCTGAGATGTCTGTTCCTTCTGTTTGGCCTTTGTCTGGACTAGAAGACAAGTCTATTCTTATTCTTTCGAATCTTCTGACTCAAATTTTCTTGAATTGAACAGTCATTCTCACATGCTACATGTTTCTTATTTTTATCATGACTTAGATCATATCTGTGTACAGAGAGGTGTCTTTACCAATAAGTATATTGGTAACCCACATTATTTTGCAGAGACATGCTTCAATTTTTTCAAGTCACATGCCTTTTTGCTGATGTCTAATCAGCATTGAGAACCACCTACACGAGTATGATTATCTAAAGAACAATGGAGATTGTACTGGATTTCGAGAAAAGGGATAGGAAAGAAATATAGACATTTTCACCAGACATCACCAGGTTCAGGACTAGGAACTACCACTTCTTTGTTTTTATCTTATCTGGCTGCAATGTTCATTGTCCCTAGCTTTTTGCAGATGCAGGAAGATTATGACATGGACAACTTGACATCCACTGTTGTGCACATGGGTTGGAGAGATGATGAAGACAATGGAATGAATGTAGCTGGGCCATCTTCAATGCCCTTTCCACATGGCTCCTTCAAGGAATGTCCTTTCTGAAGGAGCTAATGCTACATCTGGGACACCAATGATGATGATGAAGAAGAAGAAGAGGAAAAAGGTTTCTTTTTCTCTTGGAGGCCTCACCAGCTCATCCTCTCATTTTGACAACATTGACTTGTTGAATGAGACTCATATCCAGGCACTTCTCCCATCTATGCCTGTGGCAGTAGCTATGGCAACCCCACAAGACATAGGAGAGTGCTTGCAAAACTACAATGACAATGTCATGTACAGATATGATAATGAATACAATGGGCTTGACTGTTATCACAGTGCTTTTGCACTAGGAGGAGACTTTGACAAAGTATTTGCCTGACACCACTGGATGATTGACAGTGGTTGCACTGATCATCTTTCACCTTTCAAAGATGACTTTGCACATCTAGGATCTCAGGTTCATTATGCCATCATTGCAAACAGACACAAGGTTCCTATGTATGGTCTGGGTACAATTATCATTCAGCCGAAAGATACACAAGCAGAACCTATTGTTCTCTCAGAAGTATGGTATGCTCCACATGCAGGACACAGACTTTTGTCTGTATCCACACTTACTAGCCAAGGCTATAGGTGTACAATCAATGATTGTGAATCCAATATCTGGGACACAAACAAGCATTTGGTGAGTAGGGCCAAAGCCTTATCTCCAAACAATAACCTCCATTGGTTTCAGTCATCTCAGATTACTCCAACAGATGGTTCTATCAACTCACTTGTTAAGGAAGACTTTTACGATCTTTGGCACCATTGTCTTGGACATCCGTCCAAGAATGCACTTCATGTTGCTCCTTCTCATGTTACTGGTATGCCCACTGTTGCCTTACCAGAAACCTCTACTCCCTGTAAAGGCTGTGCCTTAGGAAAGATGCATGATTGTCCATATCCACCGTCAGGTAAATGTGCTCCTTGTCCTCTTGGACTTGTTCACTCAGATCTTGTTGGGCCTATGCCTACAGAATCTCGAGTTCATGCATGTTACAATCATACATTCATTGACAATTATTCAGGATTTGCAGTGGTTGCGTTCTTATGCACCAAGATGCTGGTTCGCAGCACTTCCAATCAATGGTTTCATGGGCTGAAACCTTTACTGGTCATTCACTCACCTTTGTATGTTCAGATTGAGGGGGGGAATTTATGGCTGGGACGCTTCAGTCGTTCTTTCAGTTCAGAGGCATCACACATCAGACCTCTGTTCCTCATACCCCTCAGCAGAATGGTTGTGCAGAGAGGTTCGATCGAACTTTGCTTGAGAAAGCAGAAGCCATTTGCCAACATGCATGTTTGCCATGTTCCTTTTGGCAGGATGCTGTTGAGACTGCACTCCACATATATAATCAACAACCAATGCATTGTCATGAATGAAAGACACCCATTGTGTTATTCAATGGAGACAAACTTGATGTATCCTACTTCAGGGTATTTGGTATGTGTGCATATGTTTTTATATCTCCAGAACAGCAACAAGATATGTAAGTTGTCTCCCAAGTCTGAGAAGATGATTTTTATTGGGTATAAATCTAACACTAAAGGCTATTGCTTTTGGTCTAAGGAGAGGAGATGTGTGTTCATCTCGATGAACACTATTTTTGATGAGAAAGTCTTTTCTTATTGTCTCGGAGACAAAGAAGACAGACCTACCCCTATTCCAGTTGAAGAAGACCCCATAGACGACCTTACTAAGGATAACACTCAACCAAGGGATCTGGAACCCTCTCAAGATATATTCATATCTATACCATCAATATCATTAGAACTAGGTCATCAACCCAATTAACCACGTTCATTTGATGATGGGCAATCATCAGGACCATGACCATCATCCACAACTCCTTGGGAACCACCAGAGCTTTTATCACCACTCTTCTATGACTCCTCGGAACCTTCTACCAATCAACCATCCTATCATACTTCACCACTTTGACCTGCTGTTAAATGGTATCAACCCAAAACAGGTCATCAGAGTTCTATTACAGATCACCATCAGCATAAGCATTATATGGTTACTGATTTGCCTCCTGAAGAGGAGAGACAAGGATCTTTGATCTCTTACCTCAAACATGGTTACCTTCCCATCAACAAGCTGATAAGACCTTACCTGAGTTTAGATCACAACCTCATCAGCATCACCCTATTAGGGATGAGTGGTCTACTTTTAGACCTGTTGCTGAACAGAGATGATCCTCTCGCATTCCCATGCCCATGATACTTCCTGATAGTGCACATGAGGATAGACCAGCTATTGATATTGAAAGTGATATGTCACAAGGCCTTGACACTATCCAGGAGGAGCCAACCAATGCGATGGACATCACTCTGACTAATGAAGAAGAAGA
>JBBPNN010000546.1:0-20916 GCA_038090935.1 Hortiboletus campestris | reverse complement strand
GGGCAGCATCTCTCAAAATATTGCCGAGCCGTATGTTCGCTGGGGAATGGTCACTCTTGTCTGTTTCGATCTCCTTGGTTTCTTCTCGATACAGTGTGTCCGCACGAAATACTACAACCTCTTCTTCAGGACACACATCGTGGGATTGTTTGTAGCGTTGATCGCCGTGAGTAGTTCATACCCGCCTCTACTTGCACCAACTGACTGTTGCTGTACTGTAGGCGTGTTCCCACCAAAAAGCCTGTATTCCATTTGTTGTCGCGGGTTCCGCTTGCTATGGACTTGACCATGCTATCCGTGCTATCAAGACCCACTTTACCACTGCCACTCTCCGAACAATCCCAGAGATGGGACTCACTCGAGTAGATATTCCTTCCTTGAGCACTGGTTGGCGTCCTGGCCAACACGTTCGTTTGCGTGTCCTTTCTACCGCCATGGGTCTTTTGGGGATGACCGAGGTACACCCATTCACTATTTCGAGCGCAAGCAACACGGAGGAAGGTTTAGTATTGATGTGCAAAACGACTGGAAATTGGACGAGGAAACTGTACGAGATGGCAAAGACGAGTGGATCTGATGAGCAAGGTCAGGAGCCTGGGAGGAGGGTGAAAGTGATGATCGAAGGACCATATGGTATGTCCCTGCATCGTGGGCCCTGTCGTTTTATCTAAGTCGGATTTCACAGGCGGGATTGGTGATATCACGATTGGGAATTACTCGGGAGCAATGTTCGTAGTTGGAGGTAGTGGTGTGACGTTCGCGTTGTCCGCGGTTCAAGATCTCGTGTTGGCCGGTGACAGAAGCAGGACTCGAGTCATCGAGGTCATCTGGAGCATTACTGACCCAGGTCTGTCTTTCATCCATCTTTGATTCTGTTTTCAACGAGTTGAACTGCTCTTCCAGCTGCCTTGGATACTTTTATTCCTCTCTTTGCTGTGCTCGTATCTCAAAGCAGTCCCGCTAGACTTCGCGTCTCGGTATTCTATACTCGTGCTACTCCCCCTTCATTCGAAGGACCGGAACTCCCACTAGGCATCACCCTCACTCACGGACGCCCGAAGATCGGGGAACTACTGGACGGATTTGTCGGGTCCATGACGAGCAAAGGCAGCGCTGCATACGGTGCCTTCGTTGCTGTTTGCGGGCCCGTCGGTCTTTCGAGGGACGTGGCTCACGCTGTGAGGGCTTATGATGCCAACTCGAAGAAACCCATTGGTGGCATTCAATTCCACGAGGAGTGCGTTTTTTTCTCGGCCCATAATGTATCGCAAACTGATGCAAATCCCCGTGGTTACTAGAGTCTTTGGATGGTAACTGTTTTGTTTTTGTTGAGACTGATTGTGTAGAGTCTTCGTTCCGGAAAGTACTCTTTTTTTCACGTTGCGAATTCCCGTCTGACCGTTTTGTTTAGGATCCTCCATGCACTTACATTTCGTCTTGCAGTGTACACGCGGGTGCGACGTATTTTACGACGATAATTATAAGCTACGCTCTTCGTCTACGCTGACTCGTAATGACAGGATCAGCTCAATCCTAGTCCTTGGATGGTAACTGTTTTTTTTTGGGACTGATTTGTGGACTCTTGCGTTCCGGAAAGTACTCTTTTTCTTCACGGTGTGATTCTCGTCAGACAGTCTGTCCTGTTTAGGATCCCAAGATGTTTTGTTCACCACTGTACACGGACGAGTGCGACGTATTTTTACGACGATAACTGTAAGCTACGCTCTTCACCTACGCTCACTCGTTCCGCCGATGACAGGATCAGCTCAATCCTTGTGTTGGCTCTTCGTTCCGGAAAGTACTCTTTTTCTTCACGTTGCGATTCCCGTCAGACTGTTCTGTTTAGGATCCAAGATGTTCACTGTAGTACACGGACAAGTGCAACGTATTTGCTATGACGAGATTGTAAGCGACGCCCCTCATACGCTCACGCGTTCCGTTACGCGTCCATGGCATGGCAAGATCCTGCTCTGACCGGTGAAACGTGCATCTCTACTGTTCCTGTTCGTTCTAGTTCGGGTCCCTCGCCCCTCCCCTGACGCGGAAGCACCGATCGGTGGCTGGGTTCGTACGGCTGTGAGTGACACGTACCCCTGACGAGTAACGAACGACGCGTCTTGATACACTGCGGTGGTACGCCCGCTCTTAAAAAGGCCCGTGTAGGTATACCGTATAGGCGCCGCCGCGCTCGTATCGGGTGAGTCAGCGTACGACCGGTGCACCTCACAACGGACCCACGTGGTACAGTAAAACCCCCGGCCAATCTCCGGAGGTCCCGGTCACCGCTGGCTGCGGAACAACTGAATCATCCCGTTTGACCGGTTGCAGCCATGTCGCTCGCAAGTCATATACAATCTATAAGTCTATGTCTACCTCTAAAGGTAATAAATATGTGATCGAGTGACATTAGCGGTTGACCTGAGACACGAGGCCGCATCGACGAACCATTGTAATCTACTTGATAAAATGGTATCCAGATGGCGATACGAAGCTAGCCAGGATCGGGTGCAGTGCCCTACTCGCGGCTTGCGTCCCTGCAACATGCTTGGCGTTAGCGCACACAATCAACGACTGAGTAAGAAAAAGACCGGCAACGACAAGCCCCCGTGATACGCTCGAACAGCGTTGGCGACAATGCGCGCACAGTCGTCTAGGGGCGTACAGCACCACATCTTGTGTCGCAACGCGTCGCACCGAAAGCACCGCGCCCACGTTGAACCTCCAGTTAGAGAACCCCAGACCGGGAAACATGCTGGGTAAGTCACGTCCACAGCCCCTTTTTCTTCTGCCTCGTGCGCCCCGGCCCGCCAGAGCCATAGTGGGGGACGAACGATAGCGATGACGATGAAATGATGCGTCTCACCACACAGATTTCCTCGACTCGGCACACTCCAAATTACTGGCCCCACCCGACGCCTCCGAGTCCACATTGGCTCCCTCTGGACTGTCCTCATGTAGGCAATACGCGCATGCAGGCAATAGTAGCCTGAGTGTGTAGATTGTTCGTGTAATAATAACGCTATGACATCTGGCTCATGATCTGTGTCACCGGCTGAAGTACCGTACTTGTGCCCGGTATCAGGTGTTGCCACGGATGTGGCGCACTGCGTGTTTATCAGATAATGGTCCCATCAGGCTGGGAAACGAGTTGTGACTTGAGACCACGACATCGGGTGGGAACTTCGCAGCAGTCAACTCCAGAGGTATTCAATCATTGCCGTTAAGTCAGAGATGTCCATGCAACACAATGCATTGCCCTGACATCTCGGACGGATGTGGCCCACATGCAATCCCATAGTAAGCGTGAAGATGGACCTTTGTATTATCCTGTTGTCGGGAGTGACTCTGTCCTTGGGTCCGATGATTCTGTATAAAAGTTGTCATACCCCACACGACCCAGCCTGGATTGTCACAATATTGCTCCAGTCAGAACTTTCTGGATTGATTGCTCGATCAAGTAGTAGCCCTGACACAGTTCTCGGGCGTACAACCAGCGCCTTTATTGGATATCAATAGCTTGACAGCCCTCTAGCTGAATGTGGTGCACCGACAGTGGAGAGGCCACGATGAGATGGAGAGAGGAAACACGGGCTGAATCCCTCTGCCTAACGACGAGACGACAACTGCTCTACACCGCATGTTGCGGTTGTGCTACCCCGGCATCTCCCGACCTAAACCCCTGTCGCTCTCGACCTACACCTCTAGCGCTCCTGACCTCCTTCTGGTGCCCCTGCTGCTGGTGCGACGCGGGGCCGCTCCGCTCCAACAGTACCAGTGGCGGTCGGACTCTGTCAATGCTGGTGTATGAGGGTGTGATGCTGCGCCCCTGGGTACCAGCGATGCTGTAGAATGTGGCGCTGTAGGCATTAAATGACGTAAGGTTGCTTTAATTTCTCAATGACGACTGTGTGAATGTGCCCAAAACTGTGTTCAATCAGACACGCAAATGCATCTGTGGCCTCTGCAACTTTGCCTGCACCCGTCTGACTCAGCCAAAGTACATGGTTTGTACCTTTTCTGAGAGGCTCGTGGTTGTCGATGAACTCTGCCGAACGTGCGGTCCCACTGTTTCTGGTACATGTTGACATTTCGACCTCGAGTTGGGCAGACCTAGGTCCCACTCCCCTGGGCTTGGTCCATCGCATAATCTCGCTGGAAAGCGCATCACATCCATCTCATGGTGGATTCGTCGTCGACCGGTCGACCGGTCGACCATTTGACTCCCGATTTCCCGCGCGACGACCGAAACGACGAATGCAGCCTTTCGTTGGCGGCAGGGGGTCCATACGTCAGGGTCGTGACGGATTTGCCCATTTCTATGGGTGATTTCCTTTCCCTTGGCGTGGGTGATAGCACTGCGGGCACTCCATAGCGACTCGGATTCTCATAAAGGTCACACAGACTGCCTATCTCTTTGGGCCACGTAACAGCCTCCACCATCTACCCTTTCCTCCTCCCCTGGTTGTTCTGGGCATTGTTCCGAGTGTCGTCGATCTTCGTTTCAAAGGCTGCTGGAGTCTTCTCGACCGATTGTACTACTACCCACTCATCGGTGCTCTTTAAGCCCATTCGGCGGTAACAATAATTTCAACAATCATGTCACTCCAAGAACCCCCTTATTATTCGACTTCTAGACCTCTTGTTTCTGACAGCACCTTGGTGCTTGACTTGGATATTTGCATCCTCACTGCTATCCTCGTCTTTTTCCTATTCAATGTTCCCCGTACGTTGGTGTACATTGCGAATAATCGTTCCGAAGCATTCCAGGGCTATCTCCTGCGCTCCGCCACGCAATTCAGGATGTACCGGTCTCCTTCAGGAACGACGCCGCAATCCAAAGAGACAAGGCCGCTGGAAAATTCTCCTGAATCGGATGCGACCCCCAAACAACCCTGGCACCTTCCTACGTATTTCTCTCTCAGAAATCCCGCAGCAAGCTTCCTGCAATATCGCGTCCTGGGGGACTACACTGTTGTACAGGTCCTCTTGATGGCATTATATACTGCCGCAATATTTTACGCCGCGTTTGATGAATCAAACAACCCGTTCGTTGAACCCGATCGCATTGGGTGGGTCATTGCGTCCCAGTTCCCCTTTGTGTATGCCTTCGCGACGAAGAACAATCTAATTGGGTTGCTCGTCGGTGTTGGGTACGAGAAGGTTCGTAATCAAAATCAATTCAAACCTACGGCGTTTGAGCTAACATTTCATCCAGCTCAATTTTCTTCATCGCCATGTCGGACGCTTGATGGTGATTGGGGCAAATGTCCATGCCATCGGATTTAGTATGTCGTTACTTCTAACCATGCACGCGGGTAACTTCATCTCAGATTGGTCTTGTGTGTGCTTTCACAGTATACCAATGGAGTCTTGAGGGCAGCATCTCTCAAAATATTGCCGAGCCGTATGTTCGCTGGGGAATGGTCACTCTTGTCTGTTTCGATCTCCTTGGTTTCTTCTCGATACAGTGTGTCCGCACGAAATACTACAACCTCTTCTTCGGGACGCACATCGTGGGATTGATTGTAGCGTTGATCGCCGTGGGTGGTCCATACCCGCCTCCACTTGCACCAACTAACTGCTGCTGTACTGTAGGCGTGTTCCCACCAGCGAGCCTGTATCCCATATGTTATCGCGGGTTCCGCTTGCTATGGACTTGACCATATTATCCGTGTCGTCAAAACCCGCTTTACCACTGCCACTCTCCGAACAATCCCAGAGATGGGACTCACTCGGGTGGACATTCCTTCCCTGAGCACTGGTTGGCGTCCTGGCCAACATGTTCGTCTACGCGTCCTTTCTACCGCCATGGGTCTTTTTGGGATGACCGAGGTACACCCATTCACTATTTCGAGCGCAAGCAACACGGAGGAAGGTTTGGTCTTGATGTGCAAAACGACTGGAAGTTGGACGAGGAAACTGTACGAGATGGCACAGACGACTGGATCGGATGAGCAAGGTCAGGAACCTGGGAGAAAGGTGAATGTGATGATCGAAGGTCCATATGGTATGTCCTTGAATCGTGGGCCCTGTCGTCGAATCTAAGTCGGATTTCACAGGCGGGATTGGTGATATCACGGTTGGGAATTACTCGGGAGCAATGTTCGTAGTTGGAGGTAGTGGTGTGACGTTCGCGTTGTCTGCGGTTCAAGACCTCGTGCTGGCCGGTGACAGCAGCAGGACTCGAGTCATCGAGATCATCTGGATTATCACTAACCCAGGTCTGTCTTTCATCCATCTTTGATTCTGTTTTCAACGAGTTGAGCTGCTCTTCCAGCTGCCTTGGATACTTTTATTTCTCTCTTTGCTGTGCTCGTATCTCAAAGCAGTCCCGCTCGACTTCGCGCCTCGGTATTCTATACGCGTGCTACTCCCCCTTCATTCGAAGGACCGGAACTCCCACTAGGCATCACCCTCACTCACGGGCGCCCGAAGATCGGGGAGCTGCTGGACGGATTTGTCGGGTCCATGACGAGCAAAGGCAGCGCTGCATACGGTGCCTTTGTTGCTGTTTGCGGGCCCGCCGGTCTTTCGAGGGACGTGGCTCACGCTGTGAGGGCTTGTGATGCCAGCTCGAAGAAATCCATTGGTGGAATCCAGTTCCACGAGGAGTGCGTTTTTCTCCCCCAATAATGTATGTATCGCACACTGACGCACATCCTCGTGTTTGCTAGAGTCTTTGGATGGTAACTGCCCCCCCCTGTTTTTTTTGAAACGGATCGTATGGACTCGTGATTCCGGAAAGCCCTCGTTTTCTTCCCGTTGCGATTCCGGTCAGACTGTTCTGTTTAGAATCCTCCAAGATGTGTTTGTTCACCGTACTGCATTTCGTTTCTGCAGTGTACACGGACGCGTGCGACGTATTTTACGACGATCATTGTAAGCTACGCTCTTCATCTATGCTCACTCGTAGTGAGAGGATCAGCTCAATCCTTGTGTTTGGATGGTAACTGGTTTTTTTTTTGGGACTGATTGTGTGGACTCTTGGTTCCGGAAAGTACTCTTTTTCTTCACGTTGCGCCGAACGCGTACCCCTGACGAGTGGCAGCCTCGGACGAGTGACAAACGACGCGTCTTGATACACTTCGGTCACACGCAGTAGCCTGCAGTTTCCCGTGCAGTATACTGTATAGGTGCCGCGGGCGCTCGCATCGGGTGAGTCAACGTCCGACCGGGAGTGTAAGCAGTACAGTCAGATCCCAGTGCACCCCCATCACAACAGACCCACGTGGCACAGTAGGAAAACGCCCGGCCAATCTCCGGAGGTCCATCACCGCCGGCTGCGGAACAACGGAATCATCGCACGCACGCACTGTCTGGTATCTTGAACGGTTGCAGCCATGTCGCTTGCAGGTCATATGCAATCTCTACGTCTATGTCTATGTCTAAAGGTAATAAATACGTGATCGAGTGAACATTAGCGGTTGACAGATGCATCAACCAACTGTTGTAGTCTACGTGATAAAGTGGTATCCATCGCATGGTCGGTGGCGATACGAAGTTAGCCAGGATCGGATGCAGTGCTCTAGTCGCGGCTCACGTCCCTGCAACATGCTTTGGCGTTAGCGCGCACCATCAACGAATGAGTCAGACAAAGAGCGGCAATGACGAGCCCCCGTGATACGCTCGAACAGCGTTGGCGACAATGCGCGCAGTCGTCTAGGGGCGTACAGCACGTCGCAACGCCAGCGCACTGCACTCGCGTTGTGACACGGGCGTCGCACCGAATGGAGCGGGATACCACTGAATCCCAGGATTCATCACGTCACTCACCGGCCAAAGAACTTGACGCGCATCCAATCGCCGGCGACCAAGGCCCTGTTCCGGAGCGAGAAGAGCGTGCTCAGATAGGCACTTCGCCAGAACAAAAATGTAGCCACGCCTCCGCTGGTCCACTGAAACGACATGCATAAGCGTTGGGTGGAGAGAGAGAGGACGACAGACCTCTCGACCAAATATGGGCAAATCAGCGATAGCCTTGTCAGAGCCAATGTAGCTGAGGAGCACCGTCAGTGCATGCTCGACGAAGCGCGATTGAAACGCACGCCAAAGACCCCTGATGACTGTACTCGAATGGGTGCAAACGAATCTTGCCCATCTTCTTCTTGAGCTTTTCGATGCGATTCGCTGTCTCGTCGCCGAGTTGCTCTCCATCACTTGGGGACGAGAGCGCCTTGACCTGGTCTTGGAGGGCATCGCGCTTGGCGATCAGCTTGAGGATACGCGCGAGATAAGCACCTTGCTGAGAGGCTACCTGGGCTGTGGGGGCATACGAGGTCGAGGTGCAGTCTCCGAGGGCAAAGATGGACGGAGCACCAAGCATTCGGAGGTGGTCTGGGGTTGATGAGCACTGGGAACTGGTGCAAGACATGGTGAACATACTATCGATGGAGATGCCCCTCTTGTTGGTCTGGTCGTTTGGCAACTTGGCCATGAGGTTCTTTGTGATGGGTCGACTGGTATTTCCGGCGGCCCATACGACGAGGCCACAGTCGACTTGCTGTTCTGGAGCATCTTTGGGCTTGAGGGTGACGGAGGTGGGACTGATGCCTTTGACCTAGTGGGTGTCAGGCTTGACGTATGGGAAGAGAAGGGGTTGTACCATTGTTCCGGTCATGATGTCGATCTTGCTCTCCTTGAAGGTCTTTTCAGTGTATTTGATGAGCTCGTTGCTGAACATGGGAAGGACGCTGGGGAGTGCTTCGACGAGGGTGAGACGCATATATGGATGGAGTTCGGGGTACCAGGACTTTAGATCTTCCTGTTGTGGGTGATGAGGGAGGTATGGATGAGATAAGAGATGACAGACCTCGAGGAAGTCGTGTAGTTCACCTGCGACCTCGATGCCTGTGGGACCGCCGCCTACGACGACCTGTGGGGAGATGAGGAGAGACAAGGGAAAGGAGAATGGACACACCATGTGGAGCAAGCGACGCTTTTCTTCCTCGCTGGTACCAGGGAAGGCGGCTGTCTCGACGCAGTCCAGGAAGCGTCTTTGCATCTGGGATGGTGTGAGAGGGGAGAGTACTGGGAGAAAAGTGCGGACCTGTTCGGCGTCTGCAATCTCCTTCATGAAGCAGGCATGTTCCTTTACGCCAGGGATGCCGAATGTCTGTGTTTCAGCCCCGACGGCGTATACGAGATAGTCGTAGTGTATGGTGCTGGTTGGCTCGACGGGACGGAGGGGGGACGAGTCTGGAAAAAAGTGAGGGGAAAACGACGGGGAGAAAAAAGAGAGTACCTGTAAAGGTGACGGTCTTGTTGACGGGCTAGAGAGAGGTGAGGAGAGGGACAAGGGCGAGGGAGGGACATACGTCGACGTCTGTTGCTTCTGCTTCGATGACGGCGACTTCTCTTTCCTTGTGCCGGGTGATGAAGCGGGTGGCTGTGGGAGATGAGAGCGGGAAGAGGAAAAGCAGTGAAACCTACGCTGGAGAATGGAACGTGGTGCGAGGGTGCCGACTGCGACGGAGGGGAGGAGAGGGGTGAAGAGGAAAAAGTTCTTTGGGCTGATGACGACCTAGGGCGGGGTGAGAAGGCGAGTGGAGCAGAGAAGAACGCGTACGGTGTTGTACTGCTCGGTGTCGATGTGCTTGAGGAGACTGGTTGCACCCCAGCCACTGCCGAGGACGACGAGGGTTTTTTTGTCGGGGTCGAAGGGGAGCTGTGGGCCGGGATGGCGGTCCTTGTGGGAGACGTAGTAGAGCGTGCCCGTCGCTGGAGAGAGTCAGCGTGTGCAATGGGTGCGGAAAAGGACCGACCGGCGACGATGGAGACGAGCGAGACACGGCCGACGACCTGGAGAAAGCCGCGCCAGGGCGTGTGTGTCGGCGTGGTCGCGAGTGCGCGGGCACGAGCAGCGAGACGGCGGGCAAACATGGGCGAGCGAGCGAGAGAAGCGGACCGGTGGCCCGGCTCAGGCTACAAATAGCCGCGGCTGAGACGAGCACCCCCAAGATGCACACGATCCCCATCCTCGGCAGACACGCGATCCACTGTGGATTCCACCTCCACGACCACATCGCACACACCCTCCTCACCGCCCTCCCCGCCTCGGCATACGTCCTCGTCACAGACACCAACATCGCCCCGCTCTACCTCCATCTCGTCCACGACGCCTTCGCCGCCCACATCCGCGACGCCTTCCCCGATCCATCCACCGCCCCCCGCTTCATCGCCCATGTCATCCCCCCCGGCGAGACGTCAAAGTCCCGCGACGGCAAGGCCGCCATCGAGGACTTTCTCCTAGCGCAAAAGTGCACTCGCAGCACCGTCCTCCTCGCCCTCGGGGGCGGTGTCATCGGCGATCTCGTCGGCTTCGTCGCGGCCACCTTGTGCGTCTCCACTCCTCCCCTTCTCCCCCGCTGACCCTCTCCAGCATGCGCGGCGTCCGTGTCGTACAGATCCCCACCTCCCTCCTCGCCATGGTCGACTCGGCCGT
Organism: Hortiboletus campestris; assembly: GCA_038090935.1. Taxonomy (NCBI): domain Eukaryota; kingdom Fungi; phylum Basidiomycota; class Agaricomycetes; order Boletales; family Boletaceae; genus Hortiboletus; species Hortiboletus campestris. Next base: position 10,475 of record JBBPNN010000546.1, on the reverse strand, counting down.
CGGCGGAAAGACCGCCATCGACACCCCCCTCGGAAAGAACCTCATTGGTGCCTTCTGGCAGCCAGAATACATTTTCATCGACGTCGCCTTCCTCGCGACCCTTCCGAAACGCGAGCTTGCAAACGGCCTTGCAGAGGTCATCAAGGTCCGTATCCTCCCCCCAATCGCCGCCCTCCCTCACCCCCCCACAGACTGCCGCCATCTGGGACCAAGATGCGTTTGCCCTCCTCGAATCCTCCTCTGCCACCCTCCTCGACTCCCTCGCCGACATCCACGCCCAATCCCTAGACGATCTCGCTTCCCACCCCCTCCTCACCCTCATCATCTCGTCCGTCAACACAAAGGCCACCATCGTCTCCTACGATCCAAAGGAAGCCAACCTCCGCAACCTCGTCAACTTTGGTCACACCATCGGCCATGCCATCGAAGCCTTCCTCACCCCCTACCTTCTCCACGGCGAGTGCGTCGCTATAGGCATGGTCCTGGAAGCCGAGGTCGCCCGAGGTCGCGGAAGGGAAACTGGCCTCGGTCAGGTCGGCGTCGGAAGGCTCCGTCGTTGCATCGAGTCCTACGGCCTCCCAACCTCCCTCACACACCCCCTCGTCCTCCGCGCGCAGGCACAGGCACGCGCTGCATCTGCTCCTCTAATCACCATCGATGGCCTCCTCGATCGCATGGCCATCGACAAGAAGAACACCACTTCAAAACTCAAGAAAATCGTCCTCTTGTCTCGCATCGGAAAGACTCACGAACTTAGGGCTACAGGCATACCCGACGACGAGATAATAAAGGTCCTCGCAGACGGCGTCACCGTCATCAGCGGTATCCCAGGCGGATACCTCAAGCCAGCCCTCCCGAACCCATTGTGGGAGCTACCCGGCGCGGCAGAAAAGGGCCCCTTGCCTCCCCAACTCCTCCCATCTCCGCCTGCCATCCCTGCAACGACTACCGATGGCAACGCAGGTGTCCCCCACATCACCCTCGCCACACCGGGTTCCAAATCCATCTCCAATCGCGCCCTGGTCCTCGCAGCGCTTTCAAATGGCACCGTCAAATTGAAGAATCTGCTCCATTCCGACGACACCCAGGTTATGATGGCGGCCTTGCAGGCATTGAACGTGCGTTGTCATGTATTCTATTCTTCACCTCCTCACCCTCCGATAGGCAGCCGCGTTCGAATGGACCGACAATGGCGAAACCCTCATCGTTACCGGATCTGGTGGCAAGCTTTCGCTGCCTCCGCCCGGGACAGAACTCTACCTTGGCAATGCTGGCACTGCCGCACGCTTCCTCACGACCGTCTGCACCCTCGTCTCGCCCTCCGCAAACCCGTCTTCATCGGATCGCACCGTCATCACGGGCAATGCGCGCATGAAACAGCGCCCCATCGCGCCACTCGTCGAAGCCCTCTCAAAGGCTGCCGCAGACATCAACTACCTCGGCACGTCTGGCTGCCTCCCCCTTGCCATCGCCCCCACCGGTCTCCCAGGTGGCACCCTCACCCTCGATGCCTCCATCTCCTCGCAATACGTCTCCTCCATCCTTTTATGTGCACCCTACGCCCAACAAGACATCACCCTCGTCCTCACCGGAAAAGCCGTCATCTCTCAGCTCTACATCGACATGACCATCGCCCTCATGCGCGACTTTGGCATCCACGTCACCCGCGAGCGCGACCCCGAGACTGGCGCACCCCTCAACGCGTACAAGATTCCGCGCGGGGTGTACACCGTCCCCGAGTCGGGCGTCTTCACAATCGAGTCGGACGCGTCGAGCGCGACGTACCCGCTTGCCATCGCTGCCATCACCGGTACCTCTTGCACGCTCGCCTCGATTGGATCCTCGTCCCTCCAGGGCGACGCGCGCTTTGCCAAAGAGGTCCTCGAGCCAATGGGATGCACCGTCGTACAGACCGCTATGGAGACGACCGTCACGGGACCACCGATCGGAACCCTCAAGGCTATGGGCGAGGTGGACATGGAACCCATGACGGACGCTTTCTTGACGGCTGCCGTCGTCGGTGCTGTTGCGACGGATGGTGGGCTGGGCGGGGAAGGCGGTGTGGGCAAGAACGTCTTAAGGATTCGCGGGATCGCGAACCAGCGCGTTAAAGAATGTAACCGCATCAAGGCGATGAGGGACCAATTGGGTGCGTCCCATGATCGTAGGCACGGGATCGTTGACTGACGCGCGTACAGCCAAGTTTGGCGTCGAAACGGACGAGTTTGAGGATGGGATAGTCATTTATGGGCTACCGCTCGCCAGTCTCAAGCACGGCGCCTCTATTCATTGTTACGATGACCATCGTGTCGCCATGGCGTTTGCCGTGCTTGCTACTGTCGTCGGTGGCACCATCATCGAGGAAAAAAGGTGTGTTGAAAAGACGTGGCCCAATTGGTGGGATGACTTGGAGAACAAGGTAAGCCGCTCACATGTTCTCGTTCGCACTCCCTCATGTACTGTACAGATCGGCATTCAAGTCCAAGGCGTCGACGTGCCCCACGCACACCCGCTCCCGGCAGCGACTACCACGCAAGCCATACCCAAAGCGCTCACCCCGTCGACGACACCATCCATCCTCCTCATCGGCATGCGCGGTTCTGGCAAGTCCCACATTGGCGCGCTCGCCTCGCGCGCACTCTCCCTTCCTCTCCTCGACTTTGATGCGCACTTTGAGTCGCTCCATCCAATCTCTCTCCGTTCCTACGTTCAAACGCACGGGTGGCCAGTCTTCCGGGCAGCCGAGACCGAGCTGTTGTACTCTCTCCTGTCCACACACGCCAAGGGCTGGGTGATCAGTCTCGGAGGCGGCATCGTCGAGACGCCCGCCGCTCGGGAAGCGCTTGTCGAGTTTTCGACCCGACAAGGCGGCAAAGTTGTCTGGGTCCAGCGCGAGCTGTCCGTCATCGAGTCCTACCTCGACCAAGAGGGCCAGCGGCCCGCATACGGCGAGCAGGTCCAGGACGTGTATGCGCGTCGCGAGCCATTGTTCGTCCAATGTGCTGGGTACGAGTTTGGCAACTATGCTGCGCTGGAGCGTGGTTTGGAAGGCGAAGTGGAGAGGTTCTTTGGGCATGTGTCTGGGTTACAGCCGAATCTGGCGCCGAACGTGGCCAAGGCCGCGCAGGGCGTGCGATCGTACTTTTTGTCGTTGACGTATCCGGACGTTGTGCCCGCGTTGGCGGACATTCCCGAGCTCAGTACGGGCGTGGACGCGCTCGAGTTGCGGGTCGACCTCCTCTGCGAAACGGGTTCTACGAACCCGATTCCATCGCACGCGTACGTCTCGCAACAAGTTTCTGCGCTCCGACGCGCCACCTCACTCCCCATCGTGTTCACCGTCCGCACGATCGCACAAGGCGGTGCGTTCCCCGATGACGCGAAAAAGGAAGCCGCAGATCTTCTCAAACTCGCGCTGCGCCTCGGATGCGAATATGTCGACGTCGAGACGACGCTCCCACCTCACTTCATCAAGGAGATCGTGCACCTCAAAGGTGCTTCTCAGATCATTGCCTCGTTCCACGACTGGTCGGGCGCGATCGCGTGGGATGCACCGACCATGTCGACGACGTACAGCGTCGCATCCCAATACGGTGACATTGTCAAGCTCATCTCCAAAGCGACCTCGCTCGCGAGCAACTTTGCCCTCCAGGCCTTTGTCGCCAAGCACACCGCCAAGCCGCTTATCGCGATCAACATGGGCGTGCAAGGCCAGCTCTCGCGGGTGCTCAACACGTGCTTTACGCCTGTCACGCACCCGCTGCTCCCCAGCAAAGCCGCGCCAGGCCAGCTCGCGTTTGCCGAGATCCAGCGGGCGCTGCATCTGTGCGGTCTGCTCCCCGCGCAGCAGTTTTACATCTTTGGCACGCCGATCGCGCATTCCATGTCGCCGACGCTGCACAACACGGCGTTTGAGGCGCTCGGGCTTCCGCATACGTACAGCCTGTTCGAGACCGCGACGGTAGACGACGACATTCGTCGGGTGATTCGGGAGGAAAGGTTTGGTGGGGCGAGCGTGACGATTCCGTTCAAATTGGACGTGATGCCGCTGTTGGACGGCTTGTCGGACGCGGCGCGGGCGATTGGGGCTGTGAATACGATCGTGCCGAGGGACGGGTTGCTCTATGGGGAGAACACGGATTATCTTGGGATCGTGGCGGTTGTGAGGGAGCGTGCGTCAGGGGTGGGATTAAGTTTGGGCGCGGGCGTGGAGGCGGCGCTGGTGATTGGGGCGGGTGGGACGGCGCGTGCGGCGGTGTATGCGCTGAAGACGTTGGGAGTCCGCGAGGTGTACGTGTTTAACCGGACAAAGTCCAAGGCTGAGGCGATCGTGGCCGCGTTTGACGATGCCAGCGACGCGGAAGGCACGACGCATGTGCGAGCGATCGAGGCGCTAGGCGCGTGGCCCAGCACACCCCCGCGCATCATCATCTCCACCGTCCCCGCCGATGCGATCACCACGCAGTCCACCTCGACGGGCGCGCTTCACCTCCCGCCGACGCTCTTTGTCGCGCCAACGGGGGTGGTGGTCGACTTGGCGTATAAACCGGCCGAGACGCCGTTGCTCCGACTGGCTGCGGAAACGGCCAAGGGATGGGCGCGGGCGAAAGGGATCGATGTGTTGCTCGAGCAGGGGTATGTGCAGTTTGAGACGTGGACGGGGCGGTGGTGTCCGAGGGAGAGTGTCAAGGCGCGGGTGATGGCGAGGTATGAGGCTGCGTAAAGGTTGGGGTTGTTGGTATTTAGAGAGTGGAATTTTGTTTGTGCTTGTGATCATCCATGTTTTCTTGGTTGACGGGTTGGAGTGTGATGATGCGTTTGGACGACGTTTCGACCGAGTTATATGGGTGACAGTTGCGGTCACAACTTGGCTTCAAGTTGGTGAATATCTCGAGACGGTCCTCGCCCGGTACCTAACCCAACGTCGAACGTCGCAACCGTCCACGTCATTGTCGAGAGGGCTCTGGGGTCTTGTTCGTCGCGACGACTAGGCTCTCGACGTCTTTCAACGCGTGCAGAAACGGTTCTTGTCCGGTCCTACGGAGTTTGACGCGGAGCACCAAGATGTCGCCACGATTCATCGGGTATCGTGCCGATCCGTCGAGGACTGTCTGTTCGACCCGCGCCCCGGTCACCTCCGTAGGTTCACTCGCATGGAGTGACGACAGGCCTGAGCGCCGCGGCAGCGTTCAAGTTCACGCTAGAGTCCCTCCCTCGAGAACAAGTTCCGCCGCGGCCACGGTCGTCACGTCGTTCCGTACACCACAGACAGCGGGCGGCTGCACTTGAATGTCTACTCGTGTTCGGTGCGGGTGACGAGGGCGTCCACGTCGTAGAGACACCGCTTGCATGCGTTCGCAAAGCGCGTACGTCGTGCATGCCGTCGACGACCGACAAAAGTTCTCCGAGTCCTTGCCGTGACATATCCGAGGTGGGTACCCGCATGAAGGCGCTGCCTGTACGCCATAAAGACATGCATATCGCAATAGGAGACTGAGGTACGAAATGAACCGTCACGTTTTGAGACGAGCGAGCGGGAATGTGGACCGGTCGCCTAGGCAAACCGAGAGAATTGTCCCTACCTTGATTCATCCAAGCCGATCGTCGAAAGGTCGTTCTCGTATACAGCTCCGGGGGCGGCTCCGATCACCACAGAAAACGGGCGAACGTGTTGGCTGCATCGTATGCACTGTATTCCGACGGGATTACATCACCTCCGGGTGACCAATCCGCAGACCGAGCGCTCGACGTATGCTCGGCCCCGAGACACGTATTTAAACACACTGCATCGCTGGACAGGTTCAGCCGTCCCCTCCCTGGTGAGCATTCAATGACACTCTTCTCACGCAAGACAGCGGACAGGGACAACAACGCCCCCGACCCTGCTCACCAGAAACCCCCTGTCGACGCTCCCCCTCCAGTAGGCTTCACACAGCTCTTCCGGTAATGTCCTCTTCTCCCCTCCGCCCACACTCCCTCATCCTTCCCAGCTATGCCACCCCCTTCGAGCTTTTCCTTAATGCCATAGGTCTCGTCGCTGCAGCAGCAGTCGGCGCTGCTCAGGTATTCCCTTCCCCCAATTCACCCACTCATCACCTCATCCATTCTGATTAGCCTCTCATGAGTCTTCTCTTCGGTGGCCTCACCCAGCAGTTCGTCTCCTTTGGTTCTGCCGAAGTCGCATATCACATGGATCCCAACAATGCCACCGTTGTCCAGCAATTGCAGGCAGCAGCAGCAGACTTCCGTAGTGGCGCTGCTGTAGATGCCTTGTACCTTGTTTACATTGGTACCTCCCCATTCCTTCCCTCCATCTACATACTCATCCTCGGAAAGGAATCGGGTCCCTTGTCTGCACATTTTGTTACATGGTCATTTGGAACCACACTGGCCAAGTAAACACCAAACGCATTCGTGAGAAATACCTCCGAGCCGTACTCCGTCAGGACATCGCCTACTTCGACACGGTCGGCGCGGGTGAGGTTGCGACCCGCATTCAGACAGACACCCGTATGTCCCTCTCCCCCCTCGGCCCGTTCCACCCTACCCTGTCCTTCCACAGATCTCGTACAGCAAGGCATCTCCCACAAGGTCACCATGGTCGTCACCTTTATCTCTGCGTTTATTACCGGTTTTGCCCTCGCCTATGCTAGCTGCTGGAGACTCGCCCTTGCAATGTCTTCTATTATTCCTTGCATTGCAATCGCCGGTGGTGTCATGAATAAGTTCTTGACAAGGAGCGCGCAGTTCGTATCCTTTCCTTCTTTGCCCACTTCCTCCTCATCCACACCCCGTAGACTTTCTCTCGGGCATGTTGCCGAGGGTGGTACACTCGCAGAGGAAGTCATCTCCTCCGTACGTACCTCCCACGCCTTCGGCGTCCAGAAAACCTTGTCCAGTCTGTACGACGTACACGCCCAAAGAGCTCGTACCGTCGATGCCAAATCTGCATCATCTCACGGCATTGGTCTGGGCGTCTTTTTCTTCATCATATACTCGTCCTACGCTCTGGGTGCGGAGTCTCGTCGTTGATGTTACTTCGTGACTGACACCCCTCCAGCATTTCAGTTTGGCACCACGCTAATCAACGAGGGTTACGGTGAGTTGTGAGACTTATGATCGTCAACTTTTTCCGCTGATATTTCTCCCACAGCAAACGCTGGTCAGGTCACCACCGTAATGCTAGCCATCTTGATCGGTTCTTTCTCCCTTGCCATGATGGCACCTGAATTGCAAGGTCAGCATTGTAGTTGTGGCTTAAGTCCCCGCTCAATCTGTCACACAGCCATCTCAAAAGGTCAGGGTGCGGCTGCAAAGCTCTTCGCCACCATCGAGCGCATCCCCGATATTGACTCTTCGGATCCCGGGGGACTCAAACCGGACAAGGTTGTCGGCGAGATCACACTGGAGGATGTCAAGTTCAACTATCCTTCTCGCCCGGACGTGCCTATCGTCCAAGGTCTCAATATCACCTTCACCGCGGGCGAGACTGCAGCTTTGGTTGGCGCTTCTGGTTCCGGGAAATCAACTATAATATCCCTTATCGAACGTTTCTACGATCCTCTAAGTGGCTCTGTCAAGCTCGATGGCGTGGATATCCGTGACTTGAACGTCAAATGGTTACGCTCGCAGATTGGCCTTGTTTCCCAGGAACCTACGCTTTTCGCGACGACCATCAGAGGCAACGTTGCGCACGGTTTGATCAACACCCCTTACGAACATCTCTCAGACGAAGAGAAATTCAAGCTCATCAAGGAGGCATGTATCAAAGCCAACGCAGATGGTTTTATCAGCAAGTTACCTAACGGGTACGATACCATGGTTGGCGAACGTGGTTTCCTCTTGTCCGGTGGTCAGAAGCAGCGCGTAGCAATCGCTCGTGCCATCGTCTCTGATCCTCGAATTTTACTTCTTGATGAGGCAACTTCAGCGCTCGACACACAGTCCGAGGGGGTCGTACAGGATGCACTGGATAGGGCTGCTGCGGGTCGCACGACGATCACGATCGCTCATCGACTGTCGACGATCAAGGACGCTGATTGCATTTACGTCATAGGAGAGGGTCTAGATTTGGAGAAGGGCACACATGCGGAGCTCTTGGCCGACGAAAATAGTGTTTATTCGTGCCTTGTCAATGCCCAGAAACTCCGGGAGACGAAGGAGTTGGAGGATGGTCATAGCACCGCGGCCGTGAATGTTGAAGTAGACATGGAGAAGGCTGTCGAAGAGGAAGAAGTCTCGTTTGTCCGCAAGGGCACCATTCGGTCCATTGCTTCTGATCTCGCTCAGAAGAACGATGAAAGAAAACAAAAAGAGGACAAGGAGGACAAGTACAACATGCTTTATGTTTTCAAGCGGATCGGACTACTTAACCGTGAAGGATTATGGAGGTATGCGGTCGGCTCGGTGTTCGCTATGAGTGAGCTTGCTTTTTCTCGGTCCTCGTCCGTTACGGTTAAATCAGATTTTTGAACAGTGACCGGAATGGTCCACCCAGTGTTTGGTATCGTTTATGGCGAGTCTCTTTACTCTGATCGCATTTCATGACCACACTCTCATGTTCCACTAGGTCAAGGTATTTCTGGCTTCTCTGAACCCGATCCCTCTGTTCGGCAATCCGATGGGAACAGGAACGCGCTATGGTAAGAGAAGTTACTCTGCTAGGTTGACCTATCTGAGGCCGGTCAAGGTTCTTCATCATTGCTATTCTCTCGGCGTTCGCCATAGCTTCCCAGACTTACTTTTTCCAATACTCTGCTGCTATTTTAACGTCAAAAATGCGCTCGCTCAGCTTCAGGGCCATCCTTAGGCAAGATAGTGAGTCTCTCCTATGCATTGTGTGACCTGTTTGCTTACCACTCTCGACAGTCGAGTATTTCGATAAGGATGAGAATAACGTGAGTCGTGATTCCGGGCTACTCACTCAGCCAATCCCGACTACGACCTCATAGACTGGCTCTCTCACCGCCAATTTGAGTGACAACCCGCAAAAGGTCAATGGTTTGGCGGGCGTCACCCTCGGAGCGTGAGTACAGTTTTTGCATGGACTGGACCTCTTAACGGGCATCCAGTATTGTGCAGTCCATGACTACTCTGATCGGCGGCTCAGCAATTGGCTTGGTTTACGCGTGGAAACCCGCTTTGGTCGGCATGGGTTTGTGACCCTCTTCAGTCTGTTGTGGTTACTGATGACTGGTAATAATATTGTAGCTTGTATTCCTTTTGTTATCTCGACCGGTTATGTTCGCTTGGTAAGTTTACTCCTCTGGGTTCTTTCTTCATCTGCTCAGCGACCACAAAGCAAGTTGTCGTGCTCAAAGACCAACGAGACAAACGCGCCTACGAGAGTTCGGCTCAGCTAGCTTGCGAAGCTGCTGCTTCCATTCGCACTGTTGCTTCCCTCACTCGGGAGGAAGACTGTCTGAGAATATACAGCGAATATCTGCAAGAGCCTCTCAGAAAGTCAACCAAGACTACAATATGGTCCACTCTGTTGTTTGCATTCTCTGAATCAACATCCTACTACGTCATTGCCCTCGTCTTTTGGTATGGCGTACAGCTCGTCTCTAACCTGGAATTCAGTACGACGTCGTTCTTCGTCGCTCTTATGGTGTGTTACCTGCATTCTACTGGTCTCGAGTGCTAAACACTTTCATATAGAGCACAACATTTGGAGCGATGCAAGTAGGCAATATCTTCTCCTATGTGCCTGATGTCTCTTCAGCTGGCGGCGCCGGAGCCGCAATTATCAAGTTAATCGACTCCACTCCCGAAATTGACGTCGAGTCCACTGCTGGCAAAACGTTCGAGGGAAAGGATGTTCGGGGCCAGATCCGGTTTGAACATGTGCACTTCCGATACCCGACACGACCTGGCATTCGTGTTCTGCGAGATCTCTCGTTCAAAGTCGAACCCGGTACATACGTTGCCCTCGTCGGGGCGAGTGGTTGCGGTAAAAGCACGGTGTATGTCCCGTTGCGACCACTATTCGACAAATTTTCTTATTATTCCTGCAGTATTCAAATGATCGAACGTTTCTATGACCCTCTATCCGGTCAAATTCTCCTCGATGGAAATCCCGTCAATGAATTCAACGTTCAGGAGTACCGGAAACAGATTGCACTTGTTTCTCAGGAGCCGGTCAGTACCACGTGTTAATATATTTGTCATGATGACTTGAGAGTCTGTTCTCTCTTAGACTCTGTATGCTGGCACTGTCCGTTTCAACATCTTGCTTGGCGCAACCAAACCCCAATCCGAGGTCACGCAGGAAGAAATTGAAGCGGCCTGCCGTAATGCAAATATTTTGGATTTCATCCAGTCATTGCCTGAGTAAGTCCACACACGTTGTCTAGATACACTTTTTGATATCGTTACAGTGGCTTTGATACTCAAGTTGGTGGCAAGGGTTCACAGCTGTCAGGTGGTCAGAAACGTGAGTCTATTTGCAAGTACGCCTTGACCATGACTAACAG
>JBBPNN010000545.1:0-20921 GCA_038090935.1 Hortiboletus campestris | reverse complement strand
CAGTTATTAAGGCCAAAGGAGCTCATACCAAGTACTAGATACTTGAATTTGTATAAAGTCAAATAACTGTCCACATGCACTATCATTTTGAAATGGCTACCATTTCATCAGGTCTTATCCAAATCTCTTGACCCTTGGATCTGTAGAGAGCCACAGGTAAGAGCATTCTTTCATTCACTCATATACTAGGGCCTGGATTAGGCAGTATGGGGGGTTATTGACTTTAGTGGAAAATGTCCAAACATGTGAACAGTTTTTTGAGCCACTGTAGTCCTTTATGAATGTTCTGATGCCTGGCCAGGTATATTCATGATGAATGAGTTCCAAGGTTCTGTTCTGGCCAAAATGTCCAGAGAGTGGATGGTTGTGCTTGTACCGGAGAACTCGGAGATGGAGGTCATTGGAGTCCGGTATGTACGTAGATCCTGTTGTCTAGGCGGAGGAAGCTGTCATTGTCAACGGACCATTGAGAGTTGGAGGGTTCAGAGGTGGACATGTGAATGGTGGCCAGAGAGTTGGAGGGGAGAGCGGAGAGGATGTCGTTGTGGAGGGTTTCTTTGTCAAAGAGTGTACTGACCCTGAGCACCAGAGTTGCTAGGTATGTGGCTCAGAGGGATGCAGCAAGTTGCTCCTGAGTGAAGATTGGGCGGAAGTTGTGAGGGTTGACGTGAGTGTAGTCCTTATCTCCCTCTTTGGGATAGATGTCCCAGTGTCTAGTGAGGGCATCAGGCTTCACACCAAGGTGTCTGGGGTGAAAACAGACAACCATGTTAAACTGGGAGAGGAACTCCGACCAGCAGGCTTGCTGCTGAGTCAGGAGCTTTGTCGTGGCAAAGTACTCAAGGTTCTTGTGGTCAGTGACTATGTCGACCGGAGTTGTGGAGCCTTCCAAGTAGTGTCGCCAAGTCCGGAAGGACTCGTGAATGGCAAGCCACTCCTTATCATGAGTGTTGTAGTTGAGCCCCAGAGCAGACAACATGCGAGAGTAGAAAGCAATGGGATGAATCTCGTCATTGGGACATTGGATGAAGAAGATGCCAGCGATGGCATAATCAAAAGTGTCAGTTTCTATGATCATTGGAGCATCTGGCATCCAGTGAGTCAGGATTGAAGCAGTAGTGAAGGCATCCTTGAGTTTCCGGAAAGCGGAGCGACAGGAGTTGGAGAAATGCCATGGAGTATCTTTGTGGGTGAGATGGGTCAAAGGAGTGACAATGTCGGAATAGTTGTCTATGAAGCGGTGGTAGAAATTCGCAAAACCCAAAAAGGACTGAATGTCCTTGATCTTGCGAGGCTCAGGCCAGTCCTGAATTGTGGAGCAGAGCTGTATGACCAGAGTTGACCGGAGCTATGGTAATCAGTACAGTGATCAATATTAAGTAAGGGAAACTAACCTCAGCTGCTGCCTAGACAGGTGGAAACAACTGAGGTGTTCATAGATAAAGGAAAGGTTTAAATAGTATGGGTGGAGGCACAGCTCATACCTCAATAAGTGTCAGACAAAGGGTCAACACAATGTATAATAACAAATGTGTAAAGGACATTACTGAGCAGCAATGTCATACTGTAAAGAAAGAAGGAGCATCCGGAGTTGATGTCCACAACTCTGGAGTGAGTAGGAAATCTACGAGGTAACTCCAGAGGTCCAGAGTCCCATCTGGAGTCAGTGGTATTTTGTCACTCCCACTTGAGTGTAGCCATAATCCCATACCTCGAACAAACTTCCAGTGTTGTTCACTCACAAGGGGTTTTGTGAGTATGTCTGCCACCATGTCCTTGGTGGAAACATATCAGCCACTGCTTCTCCCTTTCCGACCAGGTCATCTTGGTCCAAGCCCAGAATTGCAGATCACAACATAGAATGATGGCTGCTTGGTTATCACAAAATAACTCCATGGGGGCCTTCTGCGAATGTCTGATCTTTTTGAAGAAAGACCGGAGCCAAGCGAGGTGTTGCACAGCATTGCTAAGTCCAATGTACTCCGACTCCGTAGTGGAAAGTGCAACCATACTTTATAGCTTGCTGGACCAGGAAATGGCTCTGTGGTTGCTAATACATAAATACAAAACCAGAGGTGGAGTGGGAGTTGTCTGAATCCTGGGACCAGCCAGCATCGGAGTAGCCATGGAAATCCAAGTCTGTGGAAAGCTCCATTCCATCAAATCAGAGTTCCATGTCCTTGGTGGCTTGGATGCACCAGAGTACTGGTTTGGCTGCTTCCCAATGTATGAACTTGGGTTTTGCACTGAACTGACTGAGTGTTCCTATGGCGTAGGCAATGTCTGGGCGCGTTCTGAGCATGAGGTACATTAGGGACCCTATCACAGAAAGGTATGAAACTTGTTTTGCCTCAATAATCATCTCTGGGATGGTCCAATCATCCTCCAGGTCAGTCACAGAGAGGTGGAGATTATGTGCCATAGGGGTCCATACCAGTTTACAGACGGACATGCCTGTGCATTCCAAAACTGTGTGGAAGTACTGAGATCGGGATAAGGAGATGGTCCAGAGTTTGCGGTTCTGCTTGATCTTAATTCTGAGGATATACTTTGCTTCTCCGAGATCTCGCATTTTGAAGGCAGCAGAGAGTTTGGCTTTTATGGAGTTTATGAACTTTCGAGTGGTGGCCACTAGGAGTAGGTCGTCAACATAAATGACTAGGAAACAAATCTGTCCGTTTTCCTGGAATACATAGAGACATGTCTCTGCATCCAGTTGGACAAATCTGAGGTCTCTGAGCTTCCGACTGAGGGTTTTGTTCCAAGTCTGGCCAGCCTGCTTTAGTCCATACAGGGAGCATCAGAGTTTCCAGCAGTATCTGGATTGGATCAGCACACCCTCTGGAGGTAGCATGTACAAGTCCTCCTCTAGTTCTCCATTGAGGTAGGCTGTGGAGACATCCATCTGGTCCAGTTCCAAGTTGTGTTTTGCAGCTAGGGCAATTAGTGTCCGGATGGAGTCAAGGTTAGCTACCGGAGCGAAGACCTCCTGGTAATCAACTCCTTCCTTCTGTGTGAAGCCATGTGCTACGATCTGGACTTTGTACCACTCTACGTTTCTAGTTTGGTCGCATTTGATTTGGAACACTGGTTTGGAGGTGATTGGAGTTACTTCGTCTGGAATGAGCATGGTTTCGTAGACATGGTTTGAGTTTAGGCTTTGGAGTTCTTCCTCCACTGTGGACTTCCAAAACTCCACATTTGCTCTGAAGTAGGCTTTTCTGAGAGTGTTTGGGAGCGATTTGTCGGAGGTGGAGTTGGCAGACCCAGCGAATATAAAATCCTCTATGGATGCTATAAATGCTCCTGGGATTTCTGGGTTGTTCTCCGGAGGTTCAGGAATCGGGTCCAGAGGTGCTGGTGCTGGCTCAGGACTCAGAGACCATGATGGTGCATTGCGGTTTGTCCTTTGTGTAGCTTCCTCATCAAGGGCATGTTGGTACTCCTGGTTTTTATTTGCCAGTTGACATTGACGTCCACTTCGTCGTACTCCAGCTACGATTCGGGCAGGGGCTGCAGCTGGAGCTGGAGCTGGAGGTGGTTCGGGAGCTGGAGCTGGAGGTGCCTCTGGGCCTGGAGCTGCATTCAACCAGAGTTGGTCAAGGCGGTCTGCGAGTTCCTCAATGTCGGGACTGGCCAGACGTATGATCTCTGCAGGTGCAGGGATATCTTCCACTGGTCCGGGATTGGGTGGAGGTATGACTCCCACTGGTCTGCGGTGGTTGTTGTGGTTGTCCTCCAGTTCACAGAGATGCTCTGGGACTAGGCCCTCCCACTGTCCCTCAACAGCAGGAGCATTCCATGGAGCAGACTCAACTCCGGAGATGGTTCCAGATTCATCGAAGGTGACATGGCGAGAGGAGAGGATGGTCCGATGCTCAATGTCGAGGAGTTTGTAGGCTTGTTGTCTGTAGGTGTACCCTATCATGATGCACTTCTTGCCATGTGGTCGGAATTTACCCCCCTGCTGCTCCTTGGGTGTGTAGGCATAGGCCGGACATCTGAAGGGGTGAAAGAAAGTTGAATCAACTTGGCAGTTGAAGAAAACTTGATAGGGGACCTTTCCTTCAAGTCCGGAGGTGGGACTTCGAGTGGAGATGTAGGCAGCGGTGAACATGGCATCAGCCCAGAAGGATTTCTGGAATTTGGATTTCTCTAGCATTGTGTTGGCAAGTGTGGCCAAGGATTGATTTGTTCACTCCACTAAGCCGTTTTGTTCTGGAGTGTATGGAGCAGAGGTTTCAAGGAGTGTGCCATCGGTCCAGAGTTGGTTTCAGAATGCTTTGTTAGTGAACTCCGATCCTCCATTGCTCTGAATGAATTTGGTGTAAGACTCGGAGAAGTCTTCCTGTCCTATCTCTGTCTGGAAAAGAGTTTTTACATCCAACTTCCACTGGTTGTAGATCTAAAGAGCTTCACTTTTGTGTTTCATGAAGTAGACCCAGGGGAAACAGCTGAAGTCATCCACAATAACTAGCCAGAATTTGTAGCCTTCGTGTGATTGTGGAGATATTGGACCTCCAATGTCCATATGTACCATCTCCAGGGGTCGTGTGGTTTGAGGTTCGTCCTGAAGTCTGAAGGGTGCTTTCTTCATCTTTCTGAGGGTGCAGGCCTTGCAGAATATCGGAGTTCCAGAGAGTGTGTCAATGCCTTGGAGTTGCCCACACTTGACCATGTGTTCAATCCTCCCAACAGAGATGTGTCCCATTCGTCAGTGGAGGAGGTTTACATCAATGGTTGCATGGGCTGCCTCCTTTTGGTCATTTGGGGTCACCCTTGCATGGTATAGGCCATTTTGGTGATTTGCAACCATGATGGTGTTTCTGTCTTTTCAGACATAGCATACATTGGAGTTTGCCAGAAAGGAGATGGATAGACCGGCAGATGCAAGTCGATTCACGGAGATGAGCAAGATCCAAAACTCTGGGATTAGAAGGACATTTGACAATATGATTTCAAAGGTTTGACCAGACATGTGGGATAGGAGTGGAACCGTGCCAATTCCAATGGCATGTGCTTCAGAGTTATCTCTGAGAGTCACCAGATGTAGGGGATGGAGTGGCTGGTATGTCTGGAACCAGGACTGATGTGGGACCATGTGTGATGATGCACTGGAGTCGACAATTAGTGTGCCTCTCCCACTGTTGTCTTGCTTGGATGAGGAGTAAGCGTGAATGCGGTGGATTAAGGACTTAGGTACATGTTCACGAACTACATTGGCGGAGTCCAGAGGGTCTGGAGTTCCCTCTGCAGTGTTCACCTTCACCTTGTCTTTTTTCCGTAAGGTGAAGGTTTCGGGTCCAGTTAGGATCTCGTCACTTCGGGTAGTGTCTGATGTCATGAGTGACAGGACAGGGTAGGATGACAGAAGAAAGGTTTATTTTCTGACAGGTGTCAGATGGCCGTTAGCCAGAGATCATTCAAGATGAATGAGGAGTGCACTGAGGGGAGCACAAATGTTGAGTTGTTTCAATTTCTTAGTTTGTGCCAACAGGGCTCATAACCTGACAGAAACGAAGGTCTGAGGTGGAGTGGAGCAGAGCTGTACGACCGGAGTTGACCGGAGCTCAGCTGCTGCCTAGATGGGCTGAAACAACTGTATTTACCTGTACAACTGGAGTTGACCGGAGCTATGGTAATCAGTACAGTGATCAATATTAAGTAAGGGAAACTAACCTCAGCTGCTGCCTAGATGGGTGGAAACAACTGAGGTGTTTGTAGGTAAAGGAAAGGTTTATGTAAATAGTATGGGTGGAGGCACAGCTCGTACCTCAATAAGTGTTGGACGAAGGGTCAACATGATGTATAATAACAAATGTGTAAAGGACATTACTGAGTGGCAATGTTGTACCATAAAGAAAGAGTGTCCGGAGTTGATGTCCACAACTCTGGAGTGAGTAGGAAATCTACAAGGTAACTCCGGAGGTCCAGAGTCCCATCCGGAGTCAGTGGTATTTTGTCAATGACGAAGAGAGAATAGACAGGAGCTATCCAGGTCGATAATCAAGCTAATGTACAGTGGAGTATCTAAGAGTTTATATACGGAGTGGGAAACATAGCATTAGTAACCGGAGGTGGAGCGAATGAGTAAGACAGAGTCGGGAACTAATGTAACTGAAGCTGCACACCAGAGGAACAAATGCTGGAGTGGTGCACACAGTGCAGAGGTATCTAAGAAGCAGGACTAGTGCTAAAGTAGAACAAAGAGTATTGTAATCAAAGGTACAGAGGAGATGGAGAAATAGAGGAAATGTCCGGAGGTTGGATGATACAGAGTTGGCAAGATAACACCGGAGGGCTGGAGATAGACTTAGAGTGTCATGGATATGACAGGAAGAGTCTGAAATTTTGTAGGAAAACAATTTCTTTGGAACATGATCTTGCATGTCCAGATCACTTTCCGCAATTGTTGACTTTGTCCAATCACCCCCTTGCTTATACAGCTTACTTTACTCCAATAGAACTTGACAACCAATTTCTTCCCACATCTGAGCTTCTGGCTGGTGGTGGGATAGATGTTAGTGGTCCACCCATTGACACCATAGTGAGAGACTCACTTGTCAGAGGACAGGTCCAATGTGGTGTTGACAAGGCCATTATTCTGGTCATTAAGGGACATTATTGTGGAATTCAAGGAATTTGAGAAGGGTCCAGAGTGATTCAAAAGTGGAGATTTGTTGACATATGTATGATAGACTTTGTACTATGGACAACTAGCTTACCTATTTAGGCATAATATTCACACAATATTTATTACAAGTTTCTTGTACTGCTTTGTGTTGTTTCTTAGACATTTTATGAACCTGACTGAGGTATGCAGCTACACACACACTTTTCATACTTATTCACTGACATGTATGTAGAATTAACTGTCACCAATTGGTCTTAGTCCATGACAGAGTGTTGACAGTGGAATCAGGGTCAAGATGGTGGAGTTGACAGAAGGTGAGATAGGAGTTCAGAGCAGATGAGTACATGGATTGAGTAGAACGATCAAGGGCACATCCAAGAGTGATGGAGCACACCACAATAAGTCACTCCATGGACCAAGCAGCCCTGGCTGGCTACCTAGCCTGAGAGGATGGCTTGAGACTCATAACTTCACTGCCTCCAGCATAGCTCAAGGGGGTTGAAAGGGCAAG
Source organism: Hortiboletus campestris (assembly GCA_038090935.1). Lineage (NCBI taxonomy): Eukaryota > Fungi > Basidiomycota > Agaricomycetes > Boletales > Boletaceae > Hortiboletus > Hortiboletus campestris. The sequence goes on along the minus strand of JBBPNN010000545.1, from coordinate 13,776 downwards.
ATGACAAGCTCTGGATGTGAGGAAGTGAGTGTTACGATCGGTATATTCTCGAACCCCTATGTTCGTTGAACTTATCGTTTTTCACATATCCCAACAGACAATTCTTGCCCTTCACCCTTATTTCGTGCTACTTACTCACCCTTGCTTCTGATTCACGCACGAGACTTCTCATCTTCTCTGTTTTCACACTTCATGTTTCACCTCTTCACAGAAGCATTCAATCACACTTCTCTTCCATTCCTTGATCCACATGTTTATGCTTCTCTTCCATTCTGCCACACTGTGTGTTGGCCTTATGTCTTTCATCTCCGTTTCTACCCTATGTCCATTTCTCCATTTGTTCCTGGATCGTTAGATATGGTCACAACATGTACATACGGCTAGTAGGTACTTAAGGCTCGATGCCACCACCAGAGAACTCCAGTCTAGTTCTCTTGGTGCTTTCCCCTAAGTGCTATAAGAAGGACTCTCTTGGCCTGACAAGCCTCCTCTACGCTCTACTCCTGAGTCCAAGTTTCCTGTTGGCAACCTAAGCAAGCTATGCTTCAGGGTTGTTTCACTAGAACTAGACTCCTACTACACCTTACCTTGCCAACACCGACACTACCTCACAAGTGTGTCACCATGAAGGATCGCTTGCACTAGGAGCTCATGAATAGCCAGTGCCGATCTCCTTTCACTGAACCCTTCGTTCTCTTCCTGCTAACTCGGGTCAAGCCAGCCCATCTAACCCCTTATATGCGGCATCAGTAGAAGTACCTGAGTACGAACCCGTAAGAGATCAAACAACCTCATCAGCGGAATCGGCAGGTTCACAGGGTGTGGAAAGGAACACGCCACCACAACAGGAACAAGATTTACCCGATGCTGCCACGCTCTTCTTAAAACTATTAGAAGCAGACTTACGTCCATCGGACTTTCGCTCCGCATCGGACGAAGAGATCAATGTGGCAGTAGTAATCACCACCGCTCTGAGATTGGGTATCCCAGAACCCTCATCCACGCAGAGAGCATCCCAGCACTTGCTGGTGGACGACCTGTCCACAGACCCAAATGACCTCACGTTCACCCCAAGGGACACAAACTTATCCGTACACTCTCTGCCATCGCACCAAGAACTGTGCCGGTTGTTTCCCTCTGAAGAAGAACCGCAATTCGGAGAACCTGCAGAATGCCTGTCACCCCTAAGTCTCCTTACTCCATCACCAATCCCGGAACCTAGCTGGAAAAGGAAAGAACGTGACAAGGAAGAAGAAGTAAGGCCAGAAATTAAGAAGTCGGCTAAGAAAAAGAAAAGATTAGTTCTCCGAAAGATCTCTAGGGACAGAGACGGAGATATCCGACACTCAAGAATAGCTTTACGCCCCCCTCACATTTTACGACAACCAGAAAGATACCATACTAAGTAGAATTTCCCCATTCATATGCAATCATGTCCCAAAGAATCAATCAAATCCTTGTAATGCGGGTATCCCATGGGAAGAAAAGGTCACCGCTATCTTGGAAGAATTTAATGGAAGGATGGCGGACTTACAAGCAGTGTCAAACCAAGTAACACAACTTACCGAAAGTAACAAGCAGCTGATGGCAACAATCAATACCCTCACTGCCGGCACACCAGCTGCAGCATCAGGAGGAGCATCTCGTCGAGTCGAAGTATTCGCTGACCCTGGAGAGTATGACGGGTCTAAGGCTAAGTTCGAAGAATGGTGGACTAAGATGAAAGCATGGCTAGAGGTCAACTCAACCGCCATTATCCCCACCTTCTATGAGGCAGTGGTTGCCGTACTCTCACGGCTCAAAGGAGCGAAGGCGGGCGGGTTTGCACAGACCAGACTTGCACAAGGAAGAACGTATATGTGGACCACATTGGTTGACGAAATCGAAGGGCTCTTTAGGAGCACCAATCAGAAAGACTGGGCACACGCCCAATTAAGCAAATGCTACCAAGGGGACAGCCCCACGGATGATTTCATTGTCCGATGGGAGGCCCTACACTGCCAAGCCAGCATTGATCCCTCACACACGGTCGAGCTGTTAGAAAAGAACGCACGTGGAGCGATCATCGCTCAAATCTTTAGAGAAGGAAAACGACGAGCTGATCCTGCCCTCTATCTCCAGGAGATTAGAAGGGTCGGCACAGCCCAAGAGTCCCTTGATTTCATAAGGGGCAGAACTCAGAAGCAAGCTTCGGCTCCACAATCCAAGCGAGACCCGAATGCCATGGACATCGGGGCTACCAACAAGGGCTGCTACAATTGCGGCAAAGAAGGGCATTTTACTAAGAATTGCCCAAAACCAATTGTCGCTTGCCCCGAGTGCAAATGGCTCAGTGGACAGCACAAGAAGGGCTGCAAGAAAGGCGGCCGCAATGCACAAGAAGTGCACACATCCTGGGATGACAGTAAAAGCACCACAAGCGATGATGACCATGAGGTCCACAAGGCCTCAAAAGGAAAAGGAAAGGACTTTTTGAAGTCCATACAAGGAATGACTTTTGAAGAAGCCACCGCCTGGTTTAAGGATCAGGAGGCTATCCAAAAGAAGGCGGGAAAAGCCTAAGCCTGAGGAACTTATCTGGGTGTTCCAAGGGCTTCTTCCATAATAAGTATTTCCCCTTGCTGATTGAGGAGTCATATGATGATGACTCAGCTGGTGAATCTCCATTTACCTACACGTCAGGGGTGCCTCCTAGTGAGCACGGCAGGGACGTTAAACCTGTGCTTGATTCCCCTTTCCCAAAGAACCACAAAACCCCAGAAACAGAAGCATTCGTACGCAACATCAACCCTACATGGGAAATTATGCTTCCAGTACAAATTGCACCACTAAACGCACGACACTCCCTTACAAAAGTCGACGCCCTGCTTGACAGCGGCACAAATGCCATCTTCATCGATAGAACTTGGGCGGAGAAACTCAACCTCCCTCAAAATAGATTACGACATGCTATCCCCGTTTTCAACGTAGATGGAACAAAGAATTCTGCAGGGAACATCACACACTCAGTGCACCTGATGATCGAGTACCAAGGACACTGTGAGAAGGTCACAGCCAAAGTAACAGACCTCGGAAAGAACACTCTAATCCTCGGATTCTCTTGGCTAAAATGCCACAACCCGGAAATAGATTGGGTCAAGGGCTCAGTACGTATGACACGTTGCCCAAGGCACTGTCACGCCCTCCAAGATAAGCCGGTCTTCATTCGAATGATCGAAAAGGAAGAAGAGGATATCCAATATCAGGTACATGCCACGATCCGTGCCCTAGAGGAAAAGTCAAAGACAGATATCACGGCAGAGCAACTTGTTCCCTCACAGTACCATGACTATCTAAAAGTGCTCAGTAAAGCCGAATCTGAAAGGATGCCAATAAGAAAACCGTGGGATCACGCCATCGACCTGAAAGACACGTTTCAACCCAAGAAAGGTCATATCATCCCTTTATCCGCACAAGAACAGGAGGAAGTTGTCGCTTTTCTAGATGATCAGCTGAGCAAAGAGTATATTCGTCCCTCCAAATCTCCTCAAACCTCCCTGGTATTCTTCATTCCTAAGAAAGACGGCAAGAAATGCATGGTACAGGATTACCATTATCTAAATGAACACACAGTCAAGAATAATTACCCGCTCCCCTTAATTTCCCAACTAGTGGACAAGCTAAAAGGGGCTAAGCTATTTACGAAAATGGATCTTTGATGGGGCTACAACAACGTCCATATCAAAGAAGGCGATGAATGGAAGGCTGCTTTCATCTGCTACAAAGGAGCATTCGAACCCCTCGTTATGTACTTTGGGCTATGCAATTCTACCAGTACCTTCCAACCAATGATGAATGAGATCTTTGCTGATATGGAAGACATAATTGTGGTCTACATTGATGACTTAATGATATTTACCAAGATGGATGACCAAGACGAACACAATAGAATCGTGCGCGAAGTATTGCGGAGATTAGAAGAAAATGATCTCTTTGTTAAGCCAGAAAAGTGCTTCTTCTTGAAGAAGGAAGTTGAATTCCTTGGCATGATGGTCAGAGTCGACAGTATTAAGATGGACAATTCCAAAGTAAAAGCCATCCTGGAATGGCCAGAGCCTAAGAATGTCAAAGGAGTTCACAGTTTCCTTGGACTTGCTAATTTCTACCAAAGGTTTATCAAGAACTATGCACAGCTTGCCTGTCCTATGAATGACCTGTTAAAGAAAGAACAGCCTTTCGAGTGGAAAGAAGCACAACAAGTGGCATTGGACACACTGAAGCAACATTTTACCACAGCACCCGTGTTGGCATTCCCGGACATTGATTGTCAATTCTGCTTAGAAACTGACGCATCAGACTACGCCACTACTGGTTGCAATCCACAATGAAGGTGAACAAATCTTACAATCCATCATGAAGAAGTTACACATGCTCAAAGAGAGCGAAATTAAGGAACTATGCAAGAAGCACAGAGTATGCCGTGTTGATGAAGTATTATGAAACCAAGAAGGAAAAGTCTTTGTCCCTGATGATGAAGCAATTTGCCTATCTATTATGAAATCATGTCACGACTCTCCAGTCACTGGTCACCCTGGTTATGAAAAGACCTTAGAACTTCTCAGGAGAAGCTACTGGTGGCCCAACATGACCATTTACGTCAAAGATTATGTCGCTCGATGCGATCGCTGTGCATGCATGAAAGGAGGTAACTGTGCCCTGGCAGGCACATTAATCCCACTTCCTATTCCAGAAGGTCCCTGGCAGGATGTCTCCACCGATTTTACTACTGATCTTTCCTTCTCTGGTGGCTTCAACTCCATCCTCCTCATTGTAGATCGGTTCTCTAAAGAAACCGTATTTATTCCATGCAACAAAACAGTCACAGCACTGGATACAGCTAAATTATATCTTCACCATGTTTGGAAGAACCACGGTCTTCCCCGTTCGATTGTATCAGATCGCGGACTACAGTTCGCTTCCCAGGTTATGCAGGATGTTTGCAAATGCCTCGGGATTATGTCTAAATTATCCACTGCTCATCACCCGCAGACAGACGGGCAAACAGAACACATGAATCGAGATCTCCAGCAGTATCTCCGCTTATTCTGCATTGAGAAGCAGGAAGAATGGTTGGACTGGCTTCCAATCACCCAATTTTCATATAACTCGAAGATCTCGGCATCTTCCAAGAAAACCCCTTTCGAAGTTACACGTTCATATGTCCCCCAAATGGGTGTGGAACAATGTGTCTCCAAAGTGCCAGCCACTACAGAGTTTGCTGATGAACTAAGCAAGACTTTGAAGGAAACTAAAGATAATCTAAAGGCGTCCCAAGAGTGAATGAAAGCTCAAGCGGATAAACACCGGTCCAAAGCTCCACAATATCAGGTCGGAGATAAGGTCTGGTTAGCCACAGATAACCTGCGCTTGACATGTCAATCTAAGAAGTTAATGGAACGGTGGCTAGGCCCCTTCCCTATTTTAGAACCCATGGGCCCCAATGCGGTTAAGCTTAGACTTCCCAGGGGAATGAAAATCCATGATGTTGTGAATATCTCTCGCGTCAAACCTTACAAGGAACAGTTGCCCAGTCAACCCGTCACCCGGCCCGGCCCGGCTGAAATCACTGAGGATTGCGAAGAACTTCACGAAGTAGATTATTTGGTCAATTCCCGATTGAAGGGACGCCGCCTCGAATACCTGGTGCATTGGAAAGGCTTTGAAGAGACAGATCACACATGGGAACCACTCGGAAATCTATCTGGTGCTAAGGACGCCATTCACGAATTCCACATCCTTCACCCGAGTGCCCCACGAAAACTGTCCATGACCTTCGCCCAGTTCGAGAAATTATTTAACCCTTACGTGAATTATACCGAATGCAGGTCTCCACCCTTGAATCGCCTGGAAGTCGATCCCTAGAAGGGGGGTAGTGTTACGATTGGTATATTCTTGAACCCCTATGTTCGTTGAACTTATCGTTTTCCACGTATCCCAACAGACAATTCTTGCCCTTCACCCTTATCTCGTGCTACTTACTCACCCTTGCTTCTGATTCACACACGAGACTTCTCATCTTCTCTGTTTTCACACTTCATGTTTCACCTCTTCACAGAAGCATTCAATCACACTTCTCTTCCATTCCTTGATCCACATGTTTATGCTTCTCTTCCATTCTGCCACACCGTGTGTTGGCCTTATGTCTTTCATCTCCGTTTCTACCCTATGTCCATTTCTCCATTTGTTCCTGGATCGTTAGATACGGTCACAACATGTACATACGGCTAGTAGGTACTTAAGGCTCGATGCCACCACCAGAGAACTCCAGTCTAGTTCTCTTGGTGCTTTCCCCTAAGTGCTATAAGAAGGACTCTCTTGGCCTGACAAGCCTCCTCTACGCTCTACTCCTGAGTCCAAGTTTCCTGTTGGCAACCTAAGCAAGCTACACTTCAGGGTTGTTTCAGTGAGCTGATCATTCTGCAGGCATGACAGAGCATCTGCAACCTCATTGTGAACTCCTGGCACATGAAACACTCAAAGGTTGATGCCTTGACTGAGGATATTGTCAGCAACCTGAATCAACATTCAGTTGAATGCAGATAGTGCTGCAAGCGAGTTGAAGAGCTGGACAGTATTGATGTTGTCTGTGACCACAGCCAGGCACTGCTATGGAAGGAGGTGAGGTGCTGCATCAAGGATTGCAGCACAGACACAAAGGAACTCAAGATAGAAGATAGATCCAGCCTGCTGGGCAAAGATTTGATGAGCTGGCAATTGGAATCCCTGCCCAAGTGAGGGGTACCAAAACTTCATGGCAAAGGGTGAAGCATCACAGTAAACCTGTAGAACAGGGGTGAGAGGTCCTCACATGACCATGAGATCTGTGAAGGAAAGGAAATAGATGCCATTAGAGCACAGGAGATGGTCAACTACCCAACTCAACTCCCTCTCAACATCTCTATTGACCCACAAGAGTGCCTTCTGGAACAGCTTGCCAGCTGTTTTGGCATATATAAAGTGCACACAGACCAGGGCGAAGATAGGGATACACATTGAGAGCCCAGTTGAGGTGTCCAGCAATTCAAAGGATGTCTCGTGCCATGGAGAGCAAAGTCCCAAACAGCTGTGATGAGTCCAGCCTAGACTTGTCTGACATGTGCACCCTCATGAGATTGGGGTTGACCTCAAAGCCAATGATGGGTAGGATGTCTCCAAAAACCTGTTTGCACTCTTTATGAGGCAGGCCAATGAAGTCCCAGAGCTGGAGAAGTCAAGTGAGGTTGGAAGGTAGCTCCTTCTGATACTGCTTGTAGAAGAGTTTTTTTCCTCACTTTTGGGCAGAAAAGGAGTTGTTGACATAGATATGTATATAGGATGTGAATAAGATACTTCATGACACCAATCCAGATCACAAGAGACATGAAGGCATGCCATATGCACTGAGATGCTTGACCCCCAAAGACATTGCACTGATCTACATAGTGCTCGGAACAAGCTAAAATGACCTTATTGATCTGCCAAAGTGAATGCATTGGCATGTGCCTATAGGCCTCAGAAACATTAGCCTTCCAAAGGATCAGGTCAAGGTGTGGCTGCTGTTGTCAAAGATAGTGAAGGGCATTGCCCAGATCTTGAACATTGTCCAGAGTGACTCCAGTAATGTTCTCACATGAAATCATGTTGTTGAAAGTGAACTGACCAGCACTGTGATCAGTGACAAGGTGGAACTTGTTGCTGCCAGGCTTGAGCACCACATGAATGGGCATGCTGTACATTCCTGGCAGAAGATTAGGGCCAAAGGACTCTGAATAGTGACCAAGCTGGACCTTCTTGTCAATCTGCTCTTGGAAAAAGGTTGCTTTGTCTGCAGTCTTTGGAGTGTGCTGGGAGTTGTCCCATGTAAGGGGCCATTTCCCATAATGGATGTTGGCAAAAGGCCAGAACCCCTCTCGCAAACCTCAATACACAGACTGGACAAAGGGCTGGTTAGGATGACTAGAAAGAAGGGACTTGAAGCAGTCGACATTAATCCCTAGGGGTAGTGATGGAGAACAGATGGGGATGGCTGTGAATGATGTCTAAGGCCTCAACATTGTCAAATTCAGAACCAGGAGGAGTAGGCAGTGGCTCAGTGAACTCTGTCCAGCGCATAGTCCTACTTCTGACTGCCGCAACTGGGTCCCACACAAAGTGTCTGCTAAACCTTTGTGCTCTACTAAGCTTCTGATTCAACCTTTGGCTTTGGATGGTCTGGTTGTCTGTGAGCTCCTCCACATCCACTGCAATTGCAGACATGCTCATATGCACATTCAGATGCTGAGCAATGACAGGTGCCTCTATTCCAGTTGTGGCAAGGCTCTCTCCTCCCTCCAGGAATGGCAGGTCTTGTGCAATGCCTTGAGCTGCCTTGGTCTCCATCTCTGGCACTTGGACCCACACCAAATGAGAAGAGGTGAATGGTTCTGAGGTCATTGAACTTGGCAAACTCAGAGAGGCAAATGTGCTTTTGATTGGCTGCATGGAGGATGGCTTTGTTGAGGTCAATGGTTTAAAAATTGAAAGAGGGGCCAATGGAGGCAAAGAGCACAGACATGTACACTTGGTAGGCAACATACTCTGAGTGTCTGCCTGGCAGGGTGAAAGAGATTGCTTGGATGGTCTTCCCAAATGTGATGATCCAGTCTCCATGGTTGGTGATGGCTTTGGACTGCTTGAAAACCTGAATGGAGAGTGTTATGCTAAGCATAGAACCTAGCTTTATCGGCAAGAGTCACGTGACGAACAACAAGAAAGTAACAAGTCTTGAGCTTGAGGGCCACGTTAACCTCAGAGCTAATCAAAGAGTCTACTATGCTTGGTAGGCGTAGAGACTATGAGAAGGGTCTTGACAAGTAGATCGCAATCTACCAGTGGATTGGGCTAGATACTACACTTGTATTGCGTAGAACTAACTGGGGAAACTACAAGTACACTGGGTGTTTATATACTATGAGTGGACCCTAAATAAGGAGTCCTAAAGGGGAAATGGAACAGCGGAGTGCCATTCTAGAAGGGGATACATCCATAAGAAGAATCAGGAGAGAACGGGTAAACTGCGGACTGTGGAAGGAAACAGAAACGGAACAAAGGAAAACATACGAAAAGGATCAAGGAGGTCCGGTAGGAAAAGAAGAGCAGAAGTAGAACGGAACTCCGTTGGACAAGGATCTCTAAGGATCAAAGGAATCAGAAGGAAGATCAAAGAAATGGGCAAAATTGGAAGTGGAGTCCTCGGGTTCCCATGCAGTTACCCACGAGTTGAACTTGTGCTCCTTAGCCTCAGCCATCCAGGGGATTTCTGTAACAGAGAGCTGTAAAAGATCCCCAATGTCTTGAGACTGCTTGGCCTCAACATCAGAGGGGTAGTGTGCTTCCAGGACTTTGGCAAGGTCGACTGCATATCCCTTCACAATGTTGAGTCATTGGTTAGGGGGGGAAGTCTGAACATCCTGGACTAAGAAGGATCTTCCTGACAACCAGGGTGGGATCTGTTGCCCAGTCATCAAGGAAGTCGAGGCATTGCTGGACTTCTGGTTCAAGCATGACACAAAGAACTGCAGAGGTTCCTTTCCAGAGGAAGAGATCCTCATTGAAAGAGCTTTTGTGGCACTTCTTCAACCTCTCTTCTGGACCCTCTGATTCAGAGTCAACTGAGTGTTGCCTTCTGGCATGTTCAGAGTTGGATGGGATAGGAATGAACTTGATATCAGGTTGTGGTTCAGTTGTATACAAGGTAGAAGAGGTGGAAGATGGTGTGGCACTAATAGGGGCTCTTTGTGAACTTCTAGGCTGATTCTCTGCAGGAGACTGCTGGATGTCATTGAGGGGGTTGATATAGGATGAGAGGGCACTGATGAGGTCTGCATTGAAAGGTTTATCCTCTTCAGAAGTGAGGAAAGCTTGGATTTCGATGATGGCCTAAGCTTTTGAGATTTCGCCCCTTTTGAAGAGTTTGACCACCTCAACTGCTCCTTGGACAGCTGCTGTGGCAAATCCTGCTGGGATGGGATAGTCTCAATCTTCTCTGTTAAGTGACTGAGAAGAGATGGTTTGTCTGGAGAAGGGTGCATGCTGAGACATGAAGAAAGTGATGGGGAACAAAGTGACTGATATTAATGCAAAATAGTGGGTCTGGTGGGACAGGAAGAGATCATTATCAGTGAAATCTACAAACAGAGGGCCAAACTGCACACCTGGTGGAGAGAACTGGCTGAAGAGGAGTTGAAGTGCAGCTTCTGTGACCCACCAGGTGGAGTTTGAAAGGAGGTGGCTGGTGAGGCAAGATGCTCCCTAATGGCTGACTAGACCAATTAGTCTTGTGTAAACAAGATTTAAACCCAATGAATATCATTGCTCAATGTCGGCAAGTTCATGTTCCTTCAATAGTGAGTAAATATTGTAGGGAGAGCTTATGGTGAGGTGCCATATCTGCTTGTTCATATTCCTGTGGCATTGGTTTATCACCATTTGCATGTGCCCATGATTGATTATTGCAATGATATCGACTATCTTTGTTTATATACCAGCTGGTGGTGTTCTTGCCAGATTGTTTGGAGGTGCCCATTATTGATTGTAGCAGACCCAGTATCACATTGCTTTTGTTATTGTCCATGTGCTGACCAGCAGCACTATATTGTTATGATTGACCCAGGTAAAGACAAATGTAAACTCAGTGGATGAAGATTCAAGTTCAAGGGTCTTTCTCAGAACTGAGTTCTGCTGTTCTTGAGAGAATGGTGGTATCCTCTTGTTGAGGATCAAGGATTCAAGGTAGAAGTGCCTACTTAAAAGTAAGGCAGAGACTTAGAGAGGTTCAATGGCAAGAGCAAGAGATGCTAGATTGTAAGACTGAGTAAGTCTAGTTTGGGAAAATACAGAAAAATTAGCTATGGTTTATATAGTGGGGTAGGCAGTGCACAGACCAAGCTGTGTCACCAGTACAATAGCTAAGATTCTTGGAAGGGGATAGAAGCTATGCAATAAGGAGTGCAAGACAATGTGTGAGAAAAGAAGAGGAGGTCTGAAGAAATGAGATAAGTACATATAACCATACATAGCATGGAGATAAGAAGCTGTGTATATGCCTTAAGATGTCTAGGTGAGACAGTGAGAAGAAAGAGACTAGAGGTAAGCATAAGAAGGAGATGAGTGAAGGAAAACATATGTAAAAGAGGGCAAAACATGTGTAACAATCATCATAAAGGTCTGAAACTATAGCCATTTCAGTTTCAGTGTCATCATCACTGAGAACATTGTTGCTTCTTTGAATGGTTTGCATATCCTTATGCAAGTGGAATATATGTAGTGGAAAAGGAAGTAGATGTCATGGTTCCATTGATGAACCAGAAGAAGGAGAGATACTGGACCTTGTCAATGAACATTGCTTCAGGCATGTCAAGCTAGGCATATCAAGCATGGTGTTTGAAAGAATTCAAACCCTGCAGGGTCTGATCAGAACATGACCAGATTAAATTGTGTCATGATGAGAAAAGACAAAAAATATGATCTGAAAGCTAATCACCTGGTGAACTTTGTATACAATTTGGGAATTAGCTGGAAGTGATCACAAAGTGGAGTTATCAACCTTTCCCTTGTAAGGAGATGATATGTATATTATCTTTTCATCCTCTAATTGTTGTTAGTATGATACAGAGTTAAGTTGGTTGAGCACATTTGAGTTCTGGATTCTGAAAATAAAAAGTACATAAGCTCATTGCCCACACTTACTATGCATGTTATTATCTTGCAGTGCTGGTCCCCACTATTCCAATCCTTCCATGCTAGTCATTCATGCAGAATGGTGAGCTCACAAGTCTATGTCTATCCCCAGCCATCTATAAGCATTGGGTTTAGCTTGTGATTGCACTAAATGACAATAGTATCCAGGCACTGGAAGTTTGTCTTAAATGCAGACTTTCCTCATCTGCATGGCCCCATCCACACCAAATGTTAGAGTAGAATTATTTGCTACCTTATCGCTTACATAACTACCTAGATTATCTTGCGACTTGCTGTGTACTGTACCTTATCCGTTATTATGAACAACATCTGCCAACTGCCAACCATTCCACATTGCTCACATCCTGCTCTTGGCATACAACTTTTCAACATCAAAATGGTCAGTAAATTGAAATGATATTGTAATCTGATGACTTATGGCATTTGACAGCTTTGTTTGTCATGTTGATGGAATGGTTTGACCACCTCATTCACTCACCTTCAAGAAGCCAGGCAGATTGTGTTTCAGTGCCTGTATCTGAGCCTGTGTGCTAAGACAATGATGTTCTTGACAAATCTACAGTAAATAAATAAATGATACTCAAAATGCATGTTTCCATATCATCATACTTCACACATGTCCATTTTGGTAAGATGTCTGTTTGCAACTTGCTGCCTTGCTCCTAGTAGTGGAAAATACCTTTGTGCTGAATCATGAATTAGAACTGATACACAGCATAGTATTATGGTGTCCTTGCAGCTGTGTGGGTTCCATTCAATATGTCACAAGGGATCATTGATTTAAGGCAAGCCAGATACATAACATGACAGGCTAAAAGTCACATAATCCTATGGATCCTGACAGTCATTTCCATGAATACAGGATAAGTGGCAGATGCAAGAAGGAAAATAAATTTGTCCTACTAACAAAGTAGATTTGTTGTTCTTACTGGCAGCCAACTCTAGCTCATGCTTCCTTGCACAACTGGAAGTATACTTAAGGTGTGTTTGAATGCTTACATAAGTGCACATATCTTGTGCAGCATGGAGAATGCATGTCCATGTTTGACAATGTTATTACTTAGTCACTCAGAAATAGCTTACAAGGAAAAAGCAGTTGGCAATTAGCTGTAAGGTATGCTTTAATCTATCATGTATCTTCTAGACAGGGGAGTGAGCAAAGATCAGTTTGAAAAGTACCCCTTTCCTGGTGCTAATTGCACTGTGGAAATATCGCTTGGCTTTGGTGGAATGAGATATATTTGAGCAAGAGGTGGTGAAGGTATAGATATACCCATTTTAATAGAGCAATATCATTGCAACAGTTTTTTCACTTTTGATATGAAGTAGTGTATTGGTACTTGGAACAGCATCCCTTTACCCTAAACACTGCCCAAACCCTCCTAGGCATACCTTCAATCAACTCCTGACACTCTTCTCTTGTTTCACCCAAGTTCTGTTTCATAACTTCTATATTTTTTACAAGGAACAATTTTGGGCTGCAAGCCCTCTCTTGAAGATATTCCATGCCTGTTCAATGCAGCTGAGGTTATGATAATGTGCAGGACATACCATAGTCATAAAATCATACTCTTCTAATCACTTCTTGATTCTTTTTAAGATGTGCTTGGTGTTATTTGTTACAATTCCTATATTTTTCCCTTTATTTCTATTATTTTTCCTGACATTCTACAAGGCTTTTCACCTTTAGCTCCTATTTGCACTTGAACTCATTACATTCATTCAATTACAGTGGCTCAAAAAAGTGTCCCAATGTTTGCATGTTTTCCACTAAAGTTGATATTCCCCAACACCTCCTAACCTGGGCCCTAACATATGAGTATATCGAATGAGATACCTACCATTGGCTTGCTATGGATGCAAAGGTCAAGAGATTTGGATAAGACCTGATTGAATGGCAGTCATTTCAAAATGACATGTCATTGGGACACTTATTTGACCCTACATTTGAGAATCATTATATCATATATAACATAGGCATTTGACAGCTATTGATGGTTGCTATGTTACAAAGCTGTG